>CAUYTI010068726.1:0-90600 GCA_963575145.1 Galago senegalensis | reverse complement strand
CTGGGGTACAGTGTGGGGTTTTCACATGCATTCTGAAATACTTCCATCGAACTGGTCAACACAGCCTTCATGTCATTTTTCCTAAACTTTTCTCTTTTTTTTTTTTTTTGCAGTTTTTGGCTGGGGCTGGGTTTGAACCTGCTGCCTCTGACATATGAGGCTGGCACCTTACTCCTTTGAGCCACAGGCGCTGCCCCCTAAACTTTTCTTAATTATTGTAAATCTTGAAGTTTTCCCATTTAAGGCTGGGCCCAGTGGCTCACACCTGTAATCCTAGCCCTCTGGGAGGCCAAGGCAGGTGGGTCCCTTGAACATAGGAGTGGTAGACCAGCCTGAGCAAGATCAAAAGCCTGTCTCTTAAAAAAAAAAAAAAAGCCAGATGTAGTGGTGGGCCCCTGTCGTCCCAGCTGCTGGGGAGGCTGAGGTAGGAGGATTGCTCAAGCTCAAGAGTTTAAGGTTGCCATGAGCTATGATGCCACCACATTCTAACTCTATTCAAGGTAACAGAGTTAGGCTCTGTCTCAAAAAAAAAAAAAAAGTTCCCATTCAGGATATTTCCCCCTTGGTGTTTTTATTGTATGTGACTGAGATTCTCTGTGACATGGATAGTGTGAGAGAGAGAGGCTCTTGTGTTGCTGAGGACGGGCCTCAGGACCCTAGCCAGCTGCTGGCTGAGTGCTGCCAGCCTGATGGGTGCTGGCAGAGGACTGGGGGGCAAGGGGGTGGATCACCCCACCTTTAGGGCAGAGGAAGAGGAGGTCATTCTATGTGGGTACAGGGGAGCACATGAGAGAGCTGGGAAGGACTTCTTCTCTAGAGACTCTTGAGAAAGGGATTATTTTCAGTAATGTGTGTCCCACCTAAAGGCAAGGGGCTGGTACTAAGCCTGTGGTGCCCAGGTTGAAGTCAGCAGTGACCATGACCTAGTGAGCACAGGAGGTGGGTGAGGGGCTCAGGTTGAAGTCAGCAGTGACCATGACCTAGTGAGCACAGGAGGTGCACCTGTAGGAGGTGGGTGAGGGGCCCGCCCCCTCAGGCCAATGTCCACAGGAGGTGTGGGCCTGGGGCAGCGCCTAAGCTCCCAGCTGTGTTGTAGACTGTTCTTTTCAAAGCAAAGGCAGCTGGGAGCTGTAGAATCCACCTCCAATGAGGGGCTGCCTGGGCAGACATTGCTGCAGGGTGTGGCTGGGCCTGCTGAGCACCCAGGAGGGGGGAGTGCTGGCTGAGGGTCTGTCCTGAAAACTGAGCCTTGTCACAGGCAGGCCACAGAGCTTCAGGGAGCCCTCTGGAGGGCTTTTACAACCCTGAGTGCAGGGAGTGCCCCAGAATTCAAAAGTTTTGATTTTGGCCCAGGGTGAAGCCTGGAAACATTTTAGGAGGTGGGTGGTGATTGAGGAGGGCAGTAGTGTCTGGAGGCACTGGTCAGTCCCACCATGGCCTGACAGCCCCCAGAGACTGTGCACAGATTTTGTGATTTGAGATTAGGTCCTGTTTTCAAAAGTCCTTTCTGTGAGAATTGTCATGATTTTTAAATTAGCATAGGATTATAGAGTTAGTTTAAGTTAGCGAGAGTAGGCAATTGTTAGCTCACTTGAGACTTTCAAAGGAAAGGGCCCTGAATGGGTCGTTGATAAAGACCCCTCAATCACTGGGTTTGTCTGCTGCCGTCCACAGGCATGGGTTCTCATTTAGTCCCAGAACCTGCAGTTTGCCGTAGAAATTCCAGGTTGGACGAGGAAGGTCAGGCCTGGCTGGCATGTGCCTTTGTGTGTGCTAGTCTGGGGGCACCTGCCACAGACTGACCACAGGTTTTGGAGCCAGGATGTGGCAGTGGACAGGGCAGAGACTGACACCTGCTCAGTGGGGTGCACCTGCCAGCCCCGAGGTTGGGAGGGCACATCACATCTCCATAGGGTTTGTGGTCTCTGTCTTTATGGTCTGATGGGGGCAGGGCTGGGAGGTGGGACCAAACAGATGAGATTCTGTTTCAAGTGAGGACAAGTGAAGCTGCCACTTCCAATTCATCTGAGTCACTGTGTCTCCCCTGTCAAGACTCCCACAATGCCAATGGAGGCCCATGCCGCCGAGAGTCCCAGGGATCTGTATCCTCTTCAGGGAGCCTGGACCTGGTGAGTCACCATCTCCCCTGTCCCAAGGGCCACAGGAAACCTGTCTCTCAGGAAAAGGACATGCTGTGCAGCCTGGCCTCACCTAGAGCTGACACTGGCCCCACGCAGCTGTAGGGTGCACAGCAGGCACGGGCCCGGCCTCCTTCTGCCCATCTCCCTGCTCTTGGATGCCCAGCCACTGTCTTGCTGCTTGTCTGGCCCCAAGTCCAGCAGGGCAGATGGGCTGGTGGACATGGGGGTTTGCGGCTGTCAGCTGTGGTTGGATTTGGATTCTGGAAAGCCATCCTGCTTGCAGCACCTGCTTGCAGTCATCGGAAGTGTCAGGCACTGCTCATGGAGAGTATTGTTTTTCTTCAGCTACCCTGGTGGCACTTAGGGCTGTGAGGGTTTACCAGGAGTCAGGTGACTGTCGCTGCCTCCTTACCAGCTCTCCCAAACTTAGTGGCTTAAAACAGAAAACATTTATGATTGTGGCCACCTGGGATCAGCTGGGTGGTCCTGTGACCTTGGCTGGCCTTGTCCCAGTGTCTTTCTGCCTGCCTGGTGTAGCAGGGCCAGTGGTCCCAGGGGACCCCACTCACCACCACCCCTGTCTTTTGGCTTTTTTCATGCCGAGCACTCGGCCTGCAGAGGCCCAGGCCTGGAGCCACACATGCTGCTGCTCCAGCTCCCATCAGCCAGGCTCAGGGCTCAGGTGGCTCCACCTCCTTGGAGGGCTGGGCACAAGGAAGGGGACACTTGAGGAAACTAGTTTCTGAAATAAAGCTGGGGAGAGAGATTTTCAGACCATCAGAATGAGATAGGACAATGAAACAAAGAAGCTGTTTGCTAAGGGGCTAGGATGTTGTGAGTCAGAGAACCCAGGAGGCGGCTCGTCCTCAGGCAGCGTCAGGGGGTTCTACAGAAGGGTTCAGCTTTCCAGGTGTCCAGGTGGACACGCTCAGACATGCCTTCTGAGCACAGCAGGGTTGAAGACTTGTGCTCTTCTGAGCAGCATGGTTAGTTATGCTCAGGTCATAGGCAAGGTTGAAAGTGTGTACAGGCTCGGTGCCTGTGGCTCAAGTGGCTAAGGCGCCAGCCACATACACCTAAGGAGGGGGGTTTGAATCCAGCCTGGGCCCGCCAAACAACAATGCTGGCTACAACCAAAAAAAAAAAAAAATGGCCAGGCGTTGTGGTGGGCGCCTGTGGTCCCAGCTACTTGGGAGGTAGAGGCAGGAGGCTCGCTTGAGCCCAGGAGTTGGAGGTTGCTGTGAGCTGTGATGCTGTGGCACTCTACCCAGGGGGACAGCTTGAGGCTCTGTCTCAAAAAAAAAAAAAGTGTGTGCAGAGCCCAGAGTTAGAGGGAAGATAAACACTCTCCTGGTATTGCCTTAGAAAACTTGACAGTTTAGAGGGCTCAGTGCAAAGCTCCTGTGTAGACTGATTGTGACATTCTGCCCAGGAGCTGTTGCAGGTAGGTCAGAGGCAGGCTGCCTGGCCTCCCAAGACACACAGCCCAGGGTTGGCTGGACCTCCTCACGGCACCAGCCTCCCATGACCACTTGTCTCCCTTCTCCAGTCGGAGGCCTGCAGGACCCTGGCTCCTGAGAGGGACAAGGCCACCAAGCACTGCTGCATCCTCCTCCCAGATGGGACATCCTGCGTGGTGGCTGTCAAGGCAGGCTTTTCCATCAAGGAGATCCTGTTGGGACTCTGCGAGCGGCACGGCATCAACGGGGCCGCTGTGGACCTCTTCCTTGTGGGCGGGGACAAGGTACTAGGTTCTCAGGCAGGCCAGGGTGTAGAGCTGATCTTGTCGGCAGTAGCCTGCCCACTGCCTCTCCCCTCGGCTTCAACTGCAGGATGGGTGTGTGTCCTATGCTCGGGGCCAGGTTATCTGGATTCAGCTATGCTGTCAGGGGCGTCCAGCTGCTCTCCCTATGGGCAGGGTTCCCACTGCTTTCTACTGTCAGGGGGCATCTGAACTCTCCCTGTGGGCAGAGTTCCCACTGCTCTCTACTGTCAGGGGATATCCGGCACTCTCCCTGTGGGCAGGGTTACCACTGCACTCCTGCTCTGCACACTGCACCCACAGAGTGTGGTTGTACATGTCAGGGGTCTGGCCCTGCTCTGACTTTGGCCTCTTTCCCCACAGCCTCTGGTGCTGCACCAGGACAGCAGCATCTTGGAGTCCAGGGACCTGCGTCTGGAGACACGCACCCTGTTCCGGTGAGAGGCCCAGTGGGCTCTGGGGAGGTAGGAGCCTTAAACTGCGCCTTTGCTGGGAGGGCAGACTCGGCTGCTCCCTGTTGGACTATAGAGGGGTGGGGCAAGAAAGGACCCTTCCTTCCCAGCCTGGGCACACCTCCTGAGACCACCGTGGGGAAGGGCTGCACTGCAGGCCCTGCCCTGTGGGAGGGCGGCCACACACCCTGCTCAGCTGCCATCAAGCTCAAGAGGGGCCCTGCAGATTCCTTCCCAAGGAGGACAGTGCCTCACGTTCGAAGCTGCGCAGATGGGCTCACGGGGCTCCCAGGCAGCTACCTGTGGGTGTGCTCGAATTTGTAGTGAATATTTTTATGCCCACCTCCCAGGCTGGACCTCGTTCCTATTAACCGGTCAGTGGGACTCAAGGCCAAGCCCACCAAGCCTGTCACAGAGGTGCTGCGGCCCGTGGTGGCCAAGTACGGCCTAGACCTCAGCAGCCTGCTCGTGAGGCTGGTAAGTGTCTCCCAAGCCAAACGGTATTGGGCAGGAGGCAGCCACACTGCTCAGAGCAGGGCCTGGGTGGGACCACCCCCTTGGTTGGAGGACTTGGCCCTGGGCCACTTCTCATTCTGTGCAGTAGAAACTCCCTCATCAGTTTTTGTACCTTGGTCATTCTAAAAACAATTGATACATGCGGTGTAGTTTGGGGCCAGAGAAACCAACCAACCCACACCCCTGAAGTGGACCCACCACCTGCAAATTGGGTCAGGTGACAGAGTGCTAATAGCACCACTTTATGGTGGGCGGGCACATCTCCTGACTCTGATCCATGCTTGGCACTTGAAGCTCAGAGCTGGCATTTGCAGCCAGGCTGCCCGTTCCTCATGTGAAGAAGGGTTAGGGAGGAAACCGGAAGTCGCTGTTTGGGGTTGGAAAACAGGCCTTGGGAGCATCCTAGTCCCCCAAGGGCAATTCCAGACCAACAGGGGACTCTGGATTGTGGCTGCTGTGCTGGACCCTTCTAGGGGCTCAAGAGGCTAAGGCGCCGGCCACATACACCTGAGCTGGCAGGTTCAAATCCAGCCCAGACCCGCCAATCAACATTGACGGCTGCAACCAAAAAATATCCAGGCGTTGTGGTGGGCAACTGTGGTCCCAGCTACTTGGGAGGTGGAGGCAGGAGAATTGCTTGAGCCCAGGAGTTGGACGTTGCTGTGGGCAGTGTGACGCCACGGCACTCTATCGAGGGCAATAGCTTGAGGCTCTGTCTCAAAAAAAAAAAAAATTAAATTAAATTAAAAAGTGTTTTTCACTTATTTAAGAAAATAAATTTGTGCATTAAGGTGTCTTTAGTATTCACCAAGTGTGCCCTGCCCTGGGTCCTCACTTGGGCTGGGTATGGGCTGCAGCTATCCCTCAGGCAGTGGTCGGAAGAGCTACCCCATGGATTCCTTGGGCACCAGCGCCCACGGTTTGCTATCAGTGGCCAGAGCACATGCAGCTGTTGCTAAAAATCCCAGTCTGGGTGAAGGATTCAGTGTCCCTTCTTTGCCTCAGAGTGGAGAGAAGGAGCCCCTGGACCTTGGTGCCCCCATATCGAGTCTGGATGGACAGCGAGTCATCTTGGAGGAGAAGGACCCTTCTAGGGGGAAAGGTGAGTGTGACCAGCATGGCCACCCAGCGCTGCTGAGCGGCTGTTGGCCCTAACTCCTGTCTCTGACCACTGCGGACAAGGATCCTGTGTCATAAATGTAAGACTCTGATGCTTTCTAAAGATGTTTGATGCTCAGTGCATTTCTGAAGCTGGAGTCAGAGGGCTGAGACTAGGAGCAGCCTGACCACTCTGAGTGCGTTCTCTGTACTGTGAAAGGGGGGACAGTCCTGCCCCCCCCATATTCACTTGGGAGTGTGTTAACCAGCAAGTGCTGGAAGGTACCATTTTCCCTGGAGGCCTCAGAGTCCCCACACCAAGCAGGGTCCTGGGGGTCCTCACAGCCGTGTACCCTGGGCTGGTCTAGTAAGTGCTAGAAGGTGCTATTTCCCCTGGAGGCCTCAGAGTCCCCACACCAAGTGGGGGTCCTGGGAGTCCTGACCACTGTGCGCCCTGGGCTGGTGCCTTTCTCTCTGGGCACGATGCAGGCAGCAAGGACAGCAGGCTACAGCCCCACTGGCCCTGTGTGGCCAGTCAGGTGGTTTCCAAGCTCTCTCCCACATGTCGCCCCATCACAACACTCCTGCCCTGGAGATGCTGGTCCCACACAGCGTGGAGCTCTCTGGGGCTGGCGGCTCGTGGTCAGGGCCAAGTTTTGCTCCTCAGAGCAGTCCCAGGGAGGGCAGTGGGCAGTGCCTGTCCTGCAGGCGTTTTGTTAGAAGCCATTCACAGGCTCTGGCAGAGGTCACATTGTATGGAGCCACTTGGGTGCCTTTGGCTGCCCCTTCCCTGTCAGGACCCCAGCCCAGTGAGGTCCTGGCCCAGGGGTTTCTGAGGCTCCATCTACAGAGTCTTAGAGGGCATGGTGCAGGTCACCTGTCTATGGCAAGGGTGACCTGGCACCTGAGTGTGGATTCCAGGCAGAATCCTTGTTCTTGCTCCCACTTTGTCACAAGGAGACCCCTCCTCCCTCCCCACCCCCGCTCTGCTCTGCTCTAGAGAACGCTGAGCCTGTTGCCGCAGGCCTGGCACCCGGGCAAGCGGGTGAGTTCAACATGCCACCCGGGCAGGCTTTGCACTAGGCGGGGGGCCCATGGTGTGTTTATGCACAGGCGAGTCCCCGGGTGACGCTGGCTGGGTGCACAGCATGTTTACAGAGCCATGGAGGGGCAGGACTGAGGACTCTCTGGCCACACCTGGGCCAGAGGAGTTCACTTTGGACCCAAGGTATGGCAGAGGCCAGCCTGTGGCCCTGACACAGAACACAGGCCAATTTGAAAACATGTCACAAATATAAGACTCTTAAACGCTTTCTAAAGAATGTTCAAATAGTGTATGGAATGAGCTTTCCAACATTGCTCCTCTAAAAGCCTCCAGTTGGGTTTCCATAGAAACCACTCTGTCCCCCACACCACACACAAGGGCCTCCCCCAGTGCCACAGGTGAGGCCTTCAGCCCTGTGGGCCATGTCTGTGGGGCAGGCGGCCCGCACCCGGCTGCTCTGCAGCTCTGCCCTCCAAGGAGGTAGAAACGGGTTCTGCTGAGCCTTGCAGGGGGCTGGCAGCACTGCTCCTATAAAGCTCACATCTGTGCTCGGTGTCCACAGATAAGCAGAAAGGTGCGCCCAGCAAACAGCACAGCACAGCTGTGAATTCCAGTTCCAGAAATCACACGGCAACGGTAATTCCCCTCCCCTCCCACCCTGGCTGGTTGTGACCCCTCCCGTTCTCCCACCTGCCCTACCACAGGCCCCACTCGTCCCCATCTGCTCCCAGGGCTCCTCCCATGTCCTCACCAGGCCAGCTCCCTTCTTCCAGGGATCACACAGCTTCCTGCTTCCCTTTCTCCTGCGGTGGGGGGCTGAGCCTCCCATGCCCTCCTTTTATGTGACCTTTGTCATGGCAACTGGTTTGCCTGCGATGCATGTGACTTCCCTCTCGCTGCCATCTGTACTTGCAGAGCTTTTAATCTGTGACTGATGAATTGTGCGTGGTCGCATGCTGACACGTAAGTGGAACCTTGACTTTCCTTCTAATGCAGGGCGAGGAGAGGACACTAGGCAAGTCTAATTCTATTAAAATAAAAGGAGAAAATGGAAAAAATGCTAGGGATCCCCGGCTTTCAAAGAGAGAAGAATCTATTGCAAAGATTGGGAAAAAAAAATATCAGAAAATTAATTTGGACGAAGCAGAGGGTATGTGTACTTTTTAAAACTTCCACATTTCTCAGTGAATGCACTTGTAGTTTCCAGTGTAGTGGTTAAAACCTACCCTGACGTGTCCACATGTGGGCGGCTGCAGTCCCTGTCACACCGGTCAGTCTATGGCCTTATCAACTTCAGGTTGACAGCCCGGCCTTCTGAGCATCAGGGAGGTGCTGCAAGTCCCACAGGTGCCACCTGGCGCCAGCCCTCACAGCTGAGCGCTGATGGAGCTGGGCCAAGCGTGAATGAGGCCCAGTCAGGATCCTGGTCGTCAGTGGGCAGAGCTTGTGCCCAGCAGGAGTCAGGTCTGCTGACCTCACTAGAGGTACTGAGGGAAGTAGCCTGTGTGTCCCTGTGTGGGACAGCAGGTGGTTGAGCCCAGAAACTGAGAGGAGATAGGAGTCCTTTCCTGAAAGTGCTTCCCCCCACCTCCCAAGAGCTGTCACCAGGAGCTGAGAGAAGTCACTGCAGCTGCCAGGCTGCAGCCTCCACCCAGGCACACCAGCCGGTCAGCTGGCTTGTCACAGTTGCTGTAGGGTCTAGAGAACACCACTCCTGCAGCCTTTGCTGGCCACAGGCAGGAGTAAAACACACACTCTTTTTGAAGCTTGTGCATTTCTGAGAACCATCAAAATTGAGATTTTTATTCTATGTAGTGATTTTAAAACTTGAAGAATACAATTTAAATGCTAAAGGAAGCTCAGTTTAGACACCATTGACCTTGAACAGTGAACTTAAGATACAATAAAACATCCAGCTAGGTGAGGAAGAGAAGAGCTGTGCAGGGCCAGCAGAGAGGTTTTCACAGGATCCTCAGACGCTGGGCAGCAGGAGCCCAGGTCCTGTCCTAACCCTCAGGGGATACAGCCTTTGGGTAGGAAGGCCAAGCATGCCTCCTCTACCCAGGTCCCAGAGGCCCACCCTCTGCCCGGAGGCAGTGCTCCTGCCGACTTGCACCCCACCCCTCGGAGGGTCCCCTGCAGCTGGCTCCTGGCTGTGCTGGGCCTCAGTCTCATGGTCACTTTTACCCCAACCTAAGAAGGGGGCAGTACACAGGTGTAAAGGGGCCAAGGGTTACATAAGAAGCCCAGTGGTACCTGCTAACACACCATCAGTGTGCCAGCCCAAGTGCAGGGTGCTATGTGTCTGAGCCAGAGCGTCATGCAGCTTTAAATGCTGGAAACGGACTTTTAGAAGCCCTGGGAGCTTTTGCTCTAGTCTTGGCATGAAAGCAGTGTAGTTTGGGCTGTGGGACAGACCACTGTGGGAACTTACCAGAGAATGAATTTTCAGCTGTGACACACATTAGTGTGAAACTCTCTAAAACACGGTCAATGTGGGTTTTCTTCCAATAGAGTTTTTTGAGCTCATTTCCAAAGCTCAGAGCAACAGAGCAGATGACCAACGTGGGCTGCTGAGGAAGGAGGACCTGGTGTTGCCAGAGTTTCTTCGCTTGCCTCCTGGTTCCACGGAAATCCCACTCTCCACCCCAGCCACGGCCCAGGGCATTAGCAGGAGAATCGCCTGGAGCAGCGGCAGGGAGACCTTGTCCCAGCCCAGCGAGGGACGAGTATCCTCCCAAGACAGCAGCAACAGCCCCTCAACTAGCCCAGGCTCGGCCCACAGCCCCCCTGAGCCCCCCGGGATGACCCCACCGGGGCTGAAGCCTCCCAGCGGGCCCCCCTGCACCAGCCAGCCCCCTCCCCCACTCACACAGGAGGGTGCCACACAGATCTGGAAGGGGCAGCCATGGGAAGTGGAGGCCGGGGACATCCAGACGGTGGAGGATGGGCAGGGCGCTGACCTGACCCTGATGGGGGAGGCCCACATCAGCAGTCCCAACACCGCGCTCCTGCCACCGCCCCCTGCCCCCCAGGACTCGCCGGGACCTTCACCACCAGGTATCTCTGGGTTCTGACCCTCCACCCAGCCCTTCCCCTGCCACTGCCACAGTTTGGTCCACTCAGTTTTCAGCAGGACAGGCTGACTGTGCTCCGTGGCCGTCTAGCCACCACTTCTATTCATCAAGGCACTTCCGCAGCATCCACCCCTCCTCATGGATCATATTTATTGAGAGCCTCCTCAGCCTGCTCAGGGCCAGCAGGGTCCGAGGATGTCAGGGCGAGTCACAAGGCTCAGACAGAGGCTCAGGCAGCTGTAGCCACATCCCTGACGCCCTTGTGGGGGTGATGCTTGGGCAGTGCCTGCATCAGGTTTAGTGACACCCCTGGGCAAGGCCCACGAATTTCTGAAGCTGTAGGTATTACTTTGAAAGCCTGGGTAGCCAGCATTTTTAGTGCTTAAGTCTAAGACTGAAAAACAGTGGTATTTCTCCTGAGCAAGTGGCTTTGGAGCAGGGCCTGTGTGCAGGGGCACCATGCCTTGTAGACCCCAGCCAGGTGTGTGCCGTGGGTAAGGGAGTCCCAGCTACATCAGTGGTGTGCCCTGACTTCCACATGTGACAGGCATGTCTCCCAAGGGAAGCATGAAATTGAGCACGTGTGAAGGTGAAGTGCGGTCTGGAAGCAGAATTCCCATGAACTATAGGTACTAGGGATCAAGATGAGAGTCCTAACATACTAATGGCAGCCATCAGGGCAAGGTGCTTCCAGGACCCCAAGTACTGTGGCCTGTGTGGCTGTCTCTGGAGAGACAGCCAGCTATTCAGGGCATCTGTCATAGACGCTCGCAGCTGTGGACATGATGTTATGATCTGCTGTTGGGGGTGCAAAATCATCCTGCTCTTTCTGTGCAGTCTGTCCTGCCACAGGGTCAGCTCTTGCTGGACCTGTCACCCAGACCTTGACAGGGGACAGAGAAGGCATGTTTCAATGTACGGCCTGTATATCTGTACATAGCTGCTGGGTGGGGGGCCCTGGGTCCTTTCCCGGTGAGCAGCACTGGGACACAAGGCCCAGGTGTGGAGGCTTGTTTGTGGATGCCGCCCTGTGCCTCTGCCCCCCGGCTGTCCCTCGCCTGTCCCCTGCCTGCTCCCCTCTGTAGATGCCTGCGTGTCACTCCCAGGCTATGTTTTCTGTCTGTTTTTCTGAGAGTAATAAACTCTAGACCTCATCACTGGACTGTTTTAAAACTCTTCTTTTTCATTTCAATATTTCTTTACACTTTAGAAAACTATACAAGTACTTTAACCTAGGGGAAATACATGTTTTTAGGAAAAATGAATTTACTTAGCCATACTAATTTTTAAAACTATACCACTCACTCAGCAAAACTGAGCACTTCGTATGCCCGCCACATGCAGTTAAACAGCGGGGCGGCAGCCGACAATCATGGCAAGGACAGCAAGTGAGGAGAGGGCGGGCACACCCCCTGCCTGGCCTCAATGCCATCCAGGCTCCAGCCTATGCCTGCCTCTGACTCTCCTACTTCCAGTGCTTCCGTGATCCCTGTGCTTGTAGCCTGGGGCTGCAGCTGGCTGGACTTGCTATGCGCTATGACCCACCTACTCCCACCCCAGCCTCACCGGCTCCAGGATGCTGGGTCTGGCTCTGTGTAGGACTGTCCTGGAAGACCCCTTCTATGTGTGCCTGCGTGGTGCCCAGTTCTCCCATCCAATAAGGGCTGTTAACAGCGACATGGCCATGCTGAGGGGCCTCTGCCGACTCCCTGACATGCTTATGAAGCAGGAGGGCAGGGTGATGCCAGGTGTGTGGGGAACAGGTCTTCCTGGCACTGTGCAGGACCAGTTCCACAGGCCTGCTAGCCCCCAGCCCTTGTCTCTTGGGCCCTGCCCTGGGAGGAGACCACAGCAGGAGAAGGGCCTGGCTAAGGTCACAGGTCTGTGGCTTCCTGGGGGTTGCTGCAGGTGGTGGACCTGGTGTGCTGGGAGGACTGGGGACTGAGACTCCCTTGTGCACCTCACTTTATTAAACCCCATCTACCCTAAATCAGGCAGCTCCTGCAGCTTCCAGAGGAAGCCTTTCTTGTAGCATCAGTGTGAGGAGGTTGAGGGAAGCTGCATCCAAGGGTCCTGGGCATCTTTTCCAGCCTGGGCAGCCAGGAGCCTGGACCAAGTGCCAGCTCACATTTCTTAGAGTAAACTCTAGGTTTCATCTAGAGCTCCCCTCGGAGATTCTAAAGATGGCTGTGACATGTCCCTTAGCATTTGGGCTGCCATGGCCCCACTGTCCAGCCCAAGAAGTACCTTGTGAAGTCAGACTCTTGGGGCACATACCCACCCCTTGCTCTAGAGAGGCACAAATGGGGATCTGGCTGTTGTCCCCTGGGAGGGACCACCCGTGCCATGCACTAAACCTTCTGTGTCTGTGGCTTCATGACCCATGTGTAAATGGAGACATCAAAAGAAAGGTGTGGCAAAGCCCTTCTCCAGGCTCCAGGGCACTTTGAGGTGGGGGGGTATATGTGACATTTGTCTCTGTGTGCACCCCTGGAGTGTGTCCACATGGCATGTGTGTGGTGCATGTCCAGATGGCATGTGTGGTGTGCATCCACGTGGCCTGTGTGTGGAGTGTGTCCACGTGGCCTGTGTGTGGTGTGCGTCCACGTAGCTTTGTGTGTGGTGTGTGTCCATGTGGCCTATGTGTGGTGTGCGTACATGTGGCCTGTGTGTGCTGTGTGTCCAGGTAGCATTGTGTGTGGTTTGTGTCCACGTGGACTGTGTGTGGTGTGCGTCCACGTGGCCTGTGTGTGCTGTGTGTCCAGGTGGCATTGTGTGTGGTGTGTGTCCACGTGGACTGTGTGTGGTGTGTGTCCAGGTAGCACTGTGTGTGCTGTGTGTCCATGTGGCCTTTGTGTGGTGTGCGTCCACGTGGCGTTATGTGTGCCTGGTGTGCATCTGTGTGTCTCGTGTCTGGCGTATTTTGTGCAGTGTTTGTATCTTGACAAGGGAACTCTCCAGAACACATAAGTGGCACAGGTAGGGAATTCAGACAGGCTCTCTACACGCTGGCACAGGGCCTGTAGCGTGGCCTTGGTCTCTAGTGAAGCAGACGCTGTGTCCCTGTGTGTGTTCAGGAAGACACAGGCCCACAGAGGGCTAGCCCTAAAGCCAGACTTGCCTGGTTTGGTGATGGCTCAGAAGGACTCCCATCCCCGAGCTACCCAGTTTCCAACAAAACCCTGGCTGGACAGGGAGTTGGTGTGTCTGGCTCCGAGATTCCTGCCCTTGGGAAATTCTTCTGGTGCTCATGGAGGGTATGGGGATCAGGCCCTGAGGACATGTTTTCCACTTAAGGAAAACACCTTCGTGGAACTAAATCTGTGGTGAGCAGATCTCAGTCCAGAGCCACAGAGGAGCTGCCTTCTCCATGACCTGCAGCCTTGACAGACCCTGCACTGGGGACCCCTTGGCTCCTTGGAGTGAGCACTGGGCCAGCAGGCGCCCAGGTGGTGGGAGGAGCCCAGCAGACCACAGACTGGCAGGCAGCAGAGTGGCGCCAGGCATCCCTCAAAAGGGGGACTCACACAGCTGCCTCTGAGCTGGGATCCCCCAAGGCCAGCTCACTAGAGGCCTCCTAGCCCAGTGTCACAATTGCCAAGGTCCCCGAGGGTTGTGTCTGGGCACAAGGCTGCTCTCAGTCTGGCTCCAGCCAGGGGCACTTGGCTCTGCAGCCTCGCACAGTGGGGCCAGAACAGGCCCAGAGGTGAGGCTTCAGGGGACCGAGGTGGCGAGACCATGACCCTCGTATGTTTGTCATCCTGGGAGCCCATCTGCACCAGGCTCCCCCACCAACCCCAGCCGGTGTCACTCCTGCAGAAGCTCAGTGAGGCCTGGCCCTGCCTTGCTCCTGCACTGTCCAGAGGGACACCTGTGAGAGAGATTCCCTTGGCCGGTCTGTCCAGTCAGAGCCCCTGGGGGTCTGGGGTCCCTCAGGACTGTGAGGAGGTGTGTCAGGTACCCACAGGGGTACCTTCTGGGAGTAGGGGGCTCAGCCCTCCCTAGGCACAAATGCAGCCCAGACATCTCATCCTGATGCAGACTGGGAGGCCTGGCTTTCTCTGGGACGCAGCAGCCCTTGGTCTTAGGTCTATAAAGTTGCTGGGGATGTACTCCGCCGTCTGCTAGGGGCCTCTCTAGAGCCCCTTCCCCAAAGGGCTTGGGGCTTGCTGAATGAAGCTTGGACCTGAGCACCTAGCTCCTGCTGGTGCCTGCAGACCACTCCACCCGTCCTGTCCACTCCTCCCAGGGCTTCCCAGAGTTAACCAGATAGTCCAGCCCCTCCTCTGCACACGCAGTCTGGCTGTAACTCCTGGTCCTCCCAACTCCCATCATAAGCTGCCCTCACTCCACCTACTGGCCCAGCCAGGCCTCCTAGGGTTATGTGCAAGTGAACACAGCCTGGCCTGCTCCCCACATGCATTCTCTTGGGACTTGCTGTCTGTGCTCACCTTGGGCTGGCACTGCTAGGGCTCCTGCCCGTGGCCACCCGCCGTGGTCTGCCCAAGTGCAAGCCTGTGCCAGGATCACCTCCTGACTGCCCATTCCCCACATGCTCTATCCTCCCCCTTAATGGTACCCAGTAAATATTTGCAGAAAGAAGAACTTTAATCCACTCACAGTCCCACTGTAGACAGCCCCAGTCCCAGCTGGGCATTGTTGTAGAGGGGCTGACCTTGTGAGGCACAGGCCAGAACCAGAACTCTGGTGGGCTCTGTCTCACGGAGACGCATCAGTAGGTGCTCACAGGCCCCTGGGCACTGTGGAAGGGGTTACAGTGGGATGGGCAGGGTGGGGGGCCGGGTCTTGAAGACCTGGGGAGAAGTTGAGGGGCTAAGTTGTGCCCCTGCCCTGGCCTGGCCTGCCAGGGGCCTGACTTGGATGTGACCTCCACTAGACATAGAGCCTTGAGGACGGGTCGTGTGGGGAGTAGAGCTCTGCTGTCCCAGGCTCTGCCTAGAGCCAATAGCAACAGCCAGTGCAGAGAATGTTTGTACATGAATCAGGGGCAGTGGGGGGCACTGATGGGAAAGGGGGTCTCCCAGATCTCAGAGAGTGGGAACAGCAGGTTCAGCCAGCCAGGGGACGTTGCTGGCTGCAGAGGGCAGGTTCATAGTGTGGCCCTTGGTGGGGGCTTAGAGGTGTGAGACTGCCCAGGCAAAGCTGCATGGGGACAAGGCCAGGAGGCCAGGCTGCACTGGAGATGGTGGAGGCCCTACTGGTGGCCTCCAGCCCTACTGATGACCCCTCAGCAGGACGTGCACCCAGGGCAGGCCCCAACACCTGGGACATGAGGCCACCTGCTGCTTGGGTTTAGCCACAGGCTGGAGCTGCTACATACGCAGGAGAGCAAGGCAGGGAAAGCCTGGACCACAGTCCCCTTGTGCTGCAGACATCCTTGGCTCCACAGCTGCTCTCTCAGGGACCCTGAGCTATGTGCCCATGTGGTGCTGGCAGGGGATAGGCAGGGTCCCTGAGAGGGCGGCTCTGTAGCCAAGGATGTCTCATAGGCATCTTGAAAGCCTGACGAGTGTGCTAGGCAAATGTCCTCAGCAACCAAAGACTAGGGCAAACCTGGGCCTCTCTCCACATCTCCTGGCCAGGCAGCCCGGCATTTAGAGCTATGGGGACTGGTGACAGGAAAGGAATGGGTGGAGCTATCTTCTGTCCTGGGGGCTCAGAGTTGGACCCTAGCCCCAGCAGAAAATTTGTAGTGACAGGATTGACGGGGGGAGCTCCATGTGGATGCTGGGGCTGCCAGAGGGCCAACTTGGAGGCATCACCATGGGTCTTCCCGAGTGGGGTACATTCGGCCTCCCACACTGGCCATATGCCCTGTGCTGACGTGTCGTGGGGGCCAGAACAAGGAACTTTTCACTGCCTTGACTTGTTGGAGAGGAGAAGCCAGGTGCCCTCAGGGGGACACCACAGTTCTACTCACAAGCCAGGACTTGCTCAGAGATGCCTTAGTTAGGCTACTTCCGGGTCTAAGGGTGAATGGGGCTGGACTGTGGGGCCTTCCCATTACAGTTGGGGAAACTGAGGCCCAGGGAGAGGCAGTTGCTGGCAGGTTCTCATGGGCCCAGGGCACCTCAAGGGCTGGGCTCCAGGCCCACCTGAGGAGACTGGCTGGACACCTGCCTCGAGGAGGAGCGCTGGGACCTTCAGGAACCTGCCCTCAATCCCTTCTCTGTGTTAGGTGACTCACCCCCATCCTGCAGGTGGTAGGAGGTAGGGCTTGCCCTGACCCACTGTCCTGCCCACATCCAAGAGCCATATCGGGGGGAGCATCAGGCCCAGAGCTGATCCTGCACTGAATCTCACTCCATGAGCACCTCCAGGTCCCTGCTGTGCCAACCCTGTGTTGGTCCCTGGGGATTCCATCCCAGGATGGACACTCTGTCCTAATGGGCCCATGTGGGGACCAGCTAGACCAGCAATAGTCTGGGGGCATGGCAGGGAGATGGAGCCTGCCCAGCTGGGGCTTTGGAAGTTTCTAAGGCGATTTCAGACATCTGGGGACTGCTGGAGGCAAGACAGGTGGGCGGCCCAGAAGAGGGGGCTCTGTAGGTGGGGCTAGATGCCATGGGGGGTCAGGGTGGCAGACGACAGGAGACCGACCGATGGGGTAAAGGGCCTGTGAAGGGCTGGAGGTAGTAGCACAGAGGGACAGAGGCCCCAGATCCAGAGGAGGGTGTGTGAGAGTGAAGTGAACAAAAGTGGACAGCCAGGTGGCCAGGATAGAGGGTGGGGTTGGGGTTGGGGGTTAAGGGCCCTGTTCCGCCTGGCTGTTGGTGGATGGACTTGCATATTGGGAGTTACCCCCACCCCAGTGCTTGGCCCTTCAGGAGGAGTTGGGGCCACCCTAAGGTGATACAGGCAGTTGGGCCACCCTCTGACTGGGGACCCCAAAGCCCAGCTCTGTCCATGCTAAGCTGCAAGGGGGTGTCTGAGTGGATGGCAGCCAAGGTGCAGGAGTTCTCATAGAGCCAGTTCCCCTACTCCACTCTCCTGGAGGCTGGCTGGGTCCCAGGGACACGTTCATCCCTCTGCACTGCTAGGCCTGGGCCTGGACTCTGCCACCCCAGCTCCCACCTGGAACAAACAGGAGCCTGGGCAGGGCACTGCAGTCCTTTATCCTGTGTCACAAATCCCACCCTAAGCACACTGCCCGGACCTGGGGAACAGTCTGGTGTTACTGGGGCTATGGGTCCCATGGGGAAGGCCCCAGGTGTCACCTGGAAGCATGAGGAGGTGGAGGCAGGTTGGGGAATGGTGTTCTAGGCTAAGGTGACTGACTGCTAGAGGCTGGACTAAGAGCGGAGAGTGGGTCAGGAGTGCGCAGGTGGGTGAAGCTGCCGGGGCTCAAGTGCCCCTCGAGTGGGTGAGACATTCCCCTAGGCCTTGCATAGACTGGGTTAGGGGCAGGAGCAGAGAATGGACATTAACCAGCTCCCAGGTGACCCTGGGACAGAGGAAGGACCCAAGAGCCAAAAGACAGCCAGGGTCCCCCAGCCCCCGCAGAGCCACCAGCACCCTGAGCCCCCTCATCATTCTGCTGATGTTCCTGACCCAGCTGTCTTGGCCTCTGGACCCCTCCCACAGTGTCTGATCCTGCTTGCCCAGGGCTCTGTCCCCAGGGCTGCGGGGTCTACAGACTGAGCTGGGAATGGGCCTGGCCACAGGTTGGAGGACCTGCCAGTGGGATGGATTCAGGGTGTTTCAGGGCACCCCCAGCCAGTCTATGGTCTATGCAAGGCCAGGGAGTGGGGGTGGTTCCAGGAGCACAGGGCTGGGCCAGGCCCGTTAACAGCTTCTTTTCCCTTTGACAGGAGGTGGGTCCCGTGGCAGTCGAGGCCTCCCGGTTAACACAATCATCGACGTGGATCTGGTTGCTGGCTCCGCACTCAGGCCGGGTGGCAACAGCCTGGGGCTACAGACAGGTCCCAGGCGGTTAGGGGCCAGTGGGCCCCCGACACCAGACATGCCTGGCCCGAGCCCTGGCCCAAGTGAGCCTCCCAAGCCCAAGGCCAGCACATTCCACGCCACCTTCGTTTGAAGTTTCCCAGCTTGGCCAGCTCTCACGTGGACATGTGCGTGTGTGGCCTGAGAATTTGCTCCAGCGCCTTGGAGGGGCCACTTTGGCAGCCACTCCCTCAGGAGCCAAACCAGGACAAAGGGGACGATCACATTGGATGGACTTCCCTCAGACACTCCCACGGTGGCCACAGGTCCTCAGACCAAGCCATGCTGCCCCTTGGCACTCAGCTTCCATCCAATAAAACATTGCTGGGGATCTACCAGGCGTCTTGCTGGGTGCTGGGGATGCACAGTTGCCTTGGGGAACCCACACTCCTGTGGGTCTCCCTGAACACACAGACCACTACAGGAGGTGGAGAGGGCTGGGGAGAGGACAGAGTTTGGTGGGGAGGCTGAGGGACTCAAAGGAGAGGGCCTGGCCCTGTTTGGGTCTAGTCTACTTGGTACCATCCCCTACAGATTGCCATAGGGATTTTTGGCATCTGCCCCCTCCTCCCAGTCTCCTCTGTAGGGAGGGGCAGGCTCCCCTGGGAGACATGCTCAGTGGTCACAACTGATGGCAGCTCTCAGCCGGGTGCCTACCTCATTTAGTGGGATGGTCAGGAAAGGCCTCTCGGGAAGGAGCATCCAAGATGAAACCTGACTGCCGAGGGCTAGGAGATGGCATTGGGCATGTACAGAGGCTCTGAGGCCAGAACGAGGCTTCACACCTACAGGCCCAGCACCCACCACGGCCCCCCCCCAGCAGCCACAGCCCTTCCAGCACCTATCAGCTCTCCCAGCACCCACAGGCCCCCACACCCACAGGTCCCCAGCATCCACAGGCCCCCCAGCACCTGTAGGCTCCCTGGCATCCATAGGCCCCCACAGTCACTGCTACAAGCTGGGTGGTCACTCAGTGTCCACTCTCCTTCCCTCTGCACAGATGAGAAAAGGAGGGCCCAGATAGTGGGATTTGAAGTACACAGCAAGGTGGATTCGGCCCAAGCCAATCCTCAGGCCTCGGGTTGGGGGGCCCTCCTCTGACCCCCAGTGCTCACAGGGCAGAGCTGCTGGCTCACTGGAGGCACCATGCTGGCTGCTCAGAAATTGAGAAGAGGTTCCCGAGGCAGCTTGCCATAGCCCAAGGTCACACATTCCATGGGACACATGGGGTGACAATCTCACTCTGCTTAGAAGTGGTGTCCCCATCCCAGGCTCCTTGGTGCCTGGCCCAGGGCTGTGCGGGGGCTCAGAGATACTCAAGAGACCTCTAGCACTACAGATCCCACAGCACCAGGTCTTAGCAGGGTGACTAAGGGTCCCTGGGATGAAGCCAGACTCAGACTTGGCTCAGCACATCCAGGATACAGTGGAGTCCAGGGCTTGGGAGGGCTTCCTGGGGGAGGGGACACTGTAAACATCACAAGTAGCTGCTAGGGGGCCCTCACTACCCACAAAGCTAGGGCAGGCAGAAGGGGCAGGTCGCGAGGGTCCCCATCCTGGGGTCGTCACTTGTGACACAGCCTCATGCATGACCCCTCCCTGTGTGAGCCCTTGTGGAATAGGGACGATGCCACCCCACCTTCATTCAGTGGGCCTCTTTGTCAGGCTTAACACATGACAATTCATGAATGGACAATGGCTGTTCTGTGACAGGCAGGGAGAAGAACCCAGGCCAGGGAATCCAGGCCCCAACCCGTGTTATCCTGGAAGAATTCCTGGTGCAGGCTTGCAAGCTGAGGCTAAGACCCAGGACTGGTGTAGGTGGAGGCCAGCAGGAAGGCTGAGCTGTTGGGGTAGGAGCAGGGTGTGCTGGACAGCAGGTGTGGGGGTTGGAGACTTTGGGGAGTTCCAGTGTGGGATCAGCACAGGAGATAGCCAGGGTTAATCATTTCCATGAGGCCCTGACCTCGCCTGCCCTGGCCACACTGTTACCGCTGCCCTCACGCCAGCCCAGGAGGAGCCATGGGGCACTGGGCCTGGGTCCCCAGCCCCTGCCCCTCACCCAAGCTGTGTCCCCTCCTCCTGCTGATGCTGATGATGCCTCATGGGGTCCAGCCCCAGGCCAGCGGGGTGAGCACTGACCCTGGTTGCAGGGTGACCAGGGGTCCCTGGGATAAAGTCAAAGGGGGGGGTCTCTAGGCAGAAGCATGGATCGGACCAGGGGCCCAATGTGGGGGGACCCAAGTAGTGAGAAGTGCCTTCTGAAGGGCCTGGGAGGGGACTGTTCATCCCCGTGTGACCTTGTCTGGTCCCTTGGGGGTATGGAGCTGCCCCGTCTCTCTGGGCCTCTGTTGGGTCCGAGTGATGAAGTGGAGATGGGGGCATCTGAGGGCTCCCGGCTACTCCAGCCACCCCAGAAAGGACCCTAGAGTTGCACTGGTGCTCAGCCTGGGCTGCAGCCCTGAAGAACTACCATAAACGTGCCTGGGCTGGGTGGGAGAGGTGGGCCGAGCTGAGGCTCAGGGAGGTACAGCGTCCCCCACCTGTTCCTAGACCTGAGCGGCCCAGTCTGGCCTGAGTGTCTGGGGGCTGTCCCACATCAACACTCTGCTGACTCCTCCTAGAACCACACGGATCCCCCAGAACCTAATGCCTCAGTGACCCCCGGTATCTCCATGACCCCAGTGACCTCCATGAGTTCTGAGACCCCAGCACCAAGTGTTCCAGCAGCAGAGGGACCCCAAGGTGGCAGGCTCCTGTTCCCACCCAGGCCAGCTCCCTCGACCCGTAGTCTCCAGGGCCAAGGTGGGTCAGGCGGGCTTGGGGGTGTCCCGCTGCCCCTGCAGGTGGGCTGGGGGGGCATGCAGCCACCAGGATAACCCTGCCGTCTCCCCAGCAGTGCTCACTGAGGATGGCCAGCCCTGCAGACTCCCCTTCCGCTATGGGGGACGCATGTTCCACTCCTGCACTTTGGGGGGCAGCGCCCACAGGAAGTGGTGGGTCCTGGGGACAAGGGGGGGTCTGGTCTCCTGCCTGTCCCACTCCAGCCTATTCCAAGCCTGGGATGCAGGAGGGGTTTAGCACGTGATGGGGGGGGCAGGGAGCTGCTGGGTGGCAGGGTTGAGACCCCCCTCACAACAGGTATGGCCCCCCAGGTGTGCCACAACTCACAACTATGACCGGGACAGAGCCTGGGGGTACTGCGCAGAGGCTGCCCCACTTGCAGAGGACCCTGCAGGTGGGCTGGGGGGGCCTGTGTGGGGACAGCCAAAGGTCCAGGCCAGGAGGGAGAGGGGGCATGGGGCAAGGTGCAGAGACTGGCTGTGGACAAGGGCAGACAGCTGACCAGGAGCAGGGTCCTGCCCAGAGCGAGTGGGGTTGATCCCACTGTATCTAGGGGTGGGTGGAGCCAGAAGAGCCAACAACCTGGGGACACTAGGGCCAAGGAGCCTCTCCCAGGAAGAATCCTGCCCCTCTGGAAGTCAGCCTGGCCATGTGGCCATTGCTGGGGTGATGGTGCCTCCTGGTGGTGAGGCTGGGCTTTTGTGGGGTAGGGGTGGGAGGCCAAGGCAATGAGGACCATGGGGCCTGGGGGCACATGGGAGGGCCCCACTGCCTGACAGTGTATGTGGGTGTTGGGTTTCTGGGTGCTAAGTGCCAAGCCAGGGCCACCTGCCCAGGTACCAAGCAGAGTACACTAGGACAGGAGTCCTGTACGCCCACCCCCCCCTCAACCCCAGAGACTTGAACCCCAAGGAGCCCTGAGAGGCAGCTTGAAGGTGGAGGCCGGATGGAGGCAAGCAGGGGCTATCACAGACTCATAGTCCCTCCTGCATGTCCCCAGCTACCCTTGATCCCTGTGCCTCCAGCCCCTGCCTCAATGGGGGCTCCTGCTCCAACACCCAGGAGCCTGTGTCCTACCATTGCACCTGCCTTGGAGCTTTCACCGGCAAGGACTGCGGCACAGGTGAGGGGGTGTGGAGCCATGGACTGGAGCAAGGCCTGGGAGGACAGGACAGCAGATGCCCGCTGGGATCTGCATGGGATAGTGAGTGGACAGGGCACAGGGACTCACTGTGCACCCCCAGAGAAGTGCTTCGACGAGACACGTTATGAGTACCTGGAGGTGGGCGACCGCTGGGCCCGCGTGCAGCAGGGCCACGTGGAACAGTGCGAGTGCTCAGGGGGCCAGGCCCGGTGTGAAGGCACCCGCCACACAGGTGCGCCACGGTTGTGGGTGCATGTCCCTAAACCCCAGTGGGTGTCCCCATCCTCACCTGCATAGAAGGGATCTGCCTAAGTCACTCAGCAACAATGGCCCTGACCCACCCACCCCCACCGGCTGCTGGAAGCCCCAGCCCAGCTTCTGACCCTCTCCCAGCTTGCCTGAGCAGCCCCTGCCTAAACGGGGGCACCTGCCACCTCATTGTGGCCACCGGGACCACGGTCTGTGCCTGCCCACCGGGCTTTGCGGGGCGGCTCTGCAACATTGGTGAGTGCAGTGGCAGCGACCAAGTGCCCTGGTGTGTTGGGTAGACTCTGCCAAGGGCTGTCCTCACTGCCCTCTGTGTACCCGCAGTACCCACTGAGCGCTGCTTCCTGGGCAACGGCACTGAGTACCGTGGCGTGGCTGCCACCTCAGCCTCAGGCCTCAGCTGCCTAGCCTGGAACTCCGACCTGCTGTACCAGGAGCTGCACGTGGACTCAGTGGGCACTGCGGCCCTGCTCGGCCTAGGCCCCCATGCCTTTTGCCGGTTAGCACCTGATATCATTCTGGGACACCTCATGCAGGGCAGCAGGGGCTATCCCTCTGAGGGGCTTTCCCTGAAGCCGTGGGACACTGCAGGGGCCAGCCCTGGGAGGCCGCCCAGCTGGAGGGTGGTGACTCCAGGTGGACAGAGCGTGCAGTGAGCCCCCTACTTTGTGTCCTGTATGCAGTGGCCCCCATCTCCACTGCCCCAGTGTTCTCTCCAAGGGGCAATGTGACACACTCATGCCTCCCAGGGACAGTGTGACTCCCCAACCCCTCTCTTAAGGGCTGTGTGGCCCCCCAGAGGCAGTGTGACTCACCTACCTGCCCACTCCTCTCACACTCTCCAGGAACCCCGACAAGGATGAGAAGCCCTGGTGCTATGTGGTGAAGGACAACACGCTCTCCTGGGAGTACTGCCGCCTGGCGGCCTGTGGTGCGCACTCATGTCAGTGGGGAGCTCTGGCTCGGGTCCCACAGAGGTCATAGCAGGTTCCTTGTAACCTTCTTTCCACACCCCCACACCTGGGCACTACCCCATCTGAGAGATGGGGCAACCAAAGCTCATGGGACCAAGTTGGGCCAGAGTCACACGGCGAGTTAGTGCCCAGGGCCGAGGGCAAATCGCTTGCCGCAGTGGGCTAGTCACCAGGAGACAGTCTGCACTGTGCCTGCCTCCCTGGCCAGCAGTGCCCAAAGGCCTCCAGATAGGGAAGGTTGAGTGGAGGGTGTACGATGTGCAGGACGCCCCGCTGACCCCTGGGGTGGCAGCTCCCCAGGAGGCAGCCTGTGCTGTGGGCCCCTGCGCCCCAGGGCTCTCTTGCAGGGGTCTCTGACCACCCCGTGTGTGGCTGGCGGAATCCCCAGCTGCTGCAGGAACAGGAACACTCTGGCCACTCTGGCTCTCACAAAGCCATGATTGGGTACAGTTCCCAAATCCTACAGATGATAAAACAGAAGCTCAGAGAGTGACCCATGTGCCCCCAGGGGCAGAGCTGGGCCGGGCCCTGCACTCTCTTCTCAAGAGCTGCCTAGGACAGGGGGAAGGCGGCCAAAGCCCTGAGACCCTGAGGAGGATCAGTGGGCCCCACTAGCACCCTCTCTGAGGGCTGGGGTGTGCCATGGGGCTGCCTCTGAGCTCTGGGGGTGTGACAGAACCTCTGCTCCCAGAATCCTTGGCCAGAATCCAGCCGGGGCTTCCCGAGGTCCTGGTGGCCCTGCCTGAGCCAGCCCCAGCTGGACGCCGGACCTGCGGCAAGAGGCACAAAAAGAGGACTTTCCTGCGGCCGCGCATCATCGGCGGCTCGTCCTCCCTGCCCGGTTCCCACCCCTGGCTGGCTGCCATCTACATCGGGGACAGCTTCTGCTCTGGGAGTCTCATCCACACCTGCTGGGTGGTGTCCGCTGCCCACTGCTTCTCCAGCAGGTGCGCCCCCGCCAGCCTGGCCGCCCGAGTGTCCAGGACCAACTGTCCATCTTTCCTTGACCCATCTGTCCTCGCCCACCTGCCTTGCCCAGGTGCCCACTTCTGCGCCACCTCGTGAAGCCCCACCCTCGGCCCTTCTGAGGGTGGATACCATGTCCCTGAGCCCTCCTATACTGGGCACAGTCTAGGGAGCCCCTGTTTCTTCAAGGCCTGTGGAAGGACCCAGCGTGCATGTGGAGAAGGGGCGGAGGATGGACCTGCCCTCCACACAGACCCCTCCCTTCCCAAGGCCCTGCTCAGTTGCTGGTGTGTGGGGGTGCAGGACAGTGGATGGCTGCAGGACCAGGCTAGGGCCCCATTGCCAATCCTGCCCTGGTGTCCCACAGTTGTCCATTCTGGCAGGGATCCAGGGGGCGCAGTGACAACACGTAGGAGTCCTAGCATCTCTGCACAGCCGGGAAAACTGAGGCCCAGTCCACTCAGCTTGGTCCCAGCAGTAGGGGTGGCCTTGGAGCTGGCAGCTAGGGTGTGAAGCCCACCCACGCCCATGCCCAGGGAGGTGGGCAGCTCAGTGACATTAAGACTGACATTAATTCCAGGGCAGTCCTTTCCAGCCCTTCCACAGTGAGAGGGAGGGGTCAGTTCCCTGCCTGGAGGGCTCTGGCCAGATGGGGGCACCCTAGGCATTAGGGAAGGGGACAGCAAAGGCAGCCAGTGCCCCTATCAATCACCCCCCCCCCAAAGGCTATAGCCTGCCCTGCACTGTTTACTGGGGACCTGCCACAGGCTCCTCAGGGGCCCCTGGGTCCTCCTTAGAATGGAATGAGCAGGCTCGGCGCCTATAGCTCAACCAGCTAAGGCGCCAGCCACATACACCTAAGGTGGCGGGTTCGAATCCCCAGCCCGGGCCTGCCAAACAACAATAACAGTTGCACCCAAAAAATAGCCGGGCGTTGTGGCGGGCGCCTGTGGTCCCAGCTACTTGGGAGACGGAGGCAGGAGACTCGCTAGAGCCCAGGAGTTGGAGGTTGCTGTGAGCTGTAATGCCACAGCACTCTACCCAGGGGGACACCTTGAGGCTCTGTCTCCAAAAAAAAAAAAAATTTTTTTTTGGTAGTTTGGGCTAGGACACCAGAGTTATATATAAAGGTAGACCAAACTGGGAAGGTGAAAAGGGAAACACCCAGTAGCGGGGGCTAATTATGTTTTATGTCCTACCTTTTCAATGAATGTGTGTTTGAAGGTGCATTTTTCAAAATGCTATTTCTACTTTATGAAGGGCTTTTAAATATTTGTGCAAATTCTATATCACCTCCCCTCTCAAGCCACTCTCTATCATTTTCCTTCTTCCTGTTCTCAGCTGTTATAACACTAAGTCCCAGACAGCTAATCCTGAATTTTAGCAACCTATACAAAACTGCTTCAAGTATTCAACTGCAAATAGATCCCTTTGACTTGAAGAAACCTACTATTTCCTTTGCACATGGAGTCAGTTGAAATTTTTAAATTGTATTGCTTTCTTCCAGGATTATCTTCCTGGTCACGCTGCCAGCTATGCGGTCCTTTGCTACTACAATAAAAGGGTTTCTGCAGGAAAGTTAAAAGGCTTCCTAATATGTCAAATGAGGAGCAAGGAAATGAGGAGAATTGGAAATGAAAATTTCAGAAGTTTGTGTCTCAAAACAAAATGAGGACAAAAACTGGAAATAAGTGAAAAAAATACTGAAAACAGAAAGGGGGAAAAGTAACTAAAAGGAACGAATAAAGCCAGGAAAGCAGAATCTACAAACAAAAAGCAACAAGAATCAGTATAAATTAGCCATAAATATTAAGTATGAAATATGTGATGACTGGTGATAAATTTATCTACATCAGGAGACTACGAGCCCGTAGTAAACACAGCAAATCAAGACGGATATTTTGTGGTGCCCACGTTTGAGACTATCTTTCACCAAATGAAAGCAGGTGGAAATAATACACCTCAATTGAGGACAGACACATTTCTGCCTTTTGAGGGAATGAAATCAGGGGAAAGCTACAATGCCAAAGCCTTTGGCACTATATACATACATTTATATATAAACCTACAATCCTACAATTATAGACCTACAATTAAGGTCTATTATATATAAAACAATGTGATAAATAACCTAGACTAGTCAGAGTTCTGAAGATATATTTGTATGGCTTTAATTTCATTATTCATGGCTCGGTGCCTGTGGCTCAAGCGGCTAAGGCGCCAGCCACATACACCTAAGGTGGTGGGTTTGAATCCAGCCCAGGCCCGCCAAACAACAATGACGGCTGCAACCAAAAAATAGCCGGGTGTTGTGGCAGGCACCTGTGGTCCCAGCTACTTGGGAGGCAGAGGCAGGAGACTCGCTTGAGCCCAGGAGTTGGAGGTTGCTGTGAGCTGTGAAGCCACAGCACTCTACCCAGGGGGATAGCTTGAGGCTCTGTCTCAAAAAAAAAAAAATTCATTATTCATTATACAGATTATTGACATAAAATTTGTTAAACATAAACTTTCCTTTATGTCACATCTCCTTAGGTGCACCTGTAAATAATGTTTTTCCCCCTTCTTCATTAAGAAGGAAATGGCTTTTTACAAACTTCTGAAAAATCTGTACCTTGTGAAGTCTTCCTTCTGTGGTCTTTATAAAAATATAATTAGACAGACAAAAAGTGAGTTGGGACAAGAACTGTAAAGCACTCGAATGGGCAGCCTGCAATGGGAATCCCATGACTATATCACACTCTCCTTTTCCTCTCTGGTCTGGGAAGTGCTTCTGTGCTTCCTGATTCTCAGCGTTTGATTCCTCATTCAAAGATGGTCTCTGATGAAAAGAGGTCTAATGTAGTTCTTCCTGATAAACACAACACAAGTGGGAAATGATGCCTTCATCTCTCCTTTTATGGACAGTGTATAAAACTTACAGAGAAAAACATGATAAAAAGCAATAATAATCAGATTGTGATTTAACAGCTTTCATCTTCATCTAGCAATGCTAAAGATGCGGGAACGACCAACTCTGTATGAATTAGTAGGCCAAGAGGTGAACAATAGAGGGCAAGAAAGCTAACCCTTCTGCATGAGTCTGAGCACCACTCATCCAGAGTTCACAGCCATTTTTCCTTGTTACACAAGAGCCTGGAAACAATCTTTTGGTTAAAATTGTGTGCATCTTTCTCCCATGCTAGTCAGAATCCTAATACATGTATTTCTTCCTATGTTTCTTCAGAGTTGCCCAAGTTTATTCACGAAGTTCAAGATTCCTTGTTTTTTCCTATGCATGGTTCATGCTAAGATGTGACAGGAAATAGAAAAGATGTGTTTTTTTCATTATGAAAGAGAAAATATATATGAACTATGAAGCTCCCAGCACCTAGGATAAAAAAACTTTGAATGTTTGAGTGTCTTGAGGGAAGGGTGTCTGTGTGTGTGTTTCTGAAATTGTGGATGTGGCCCTGGAGTTGCATGTATTGTATTTTCCCTGTACTTAAATCATGAATTCATCCTAAAAATTTTAACATTGGGAAAGAGGAAAAAATTAAAAATGAATCCTATTATAGTTGATTTTATGTGTCAACACGGCTAAGCCATGGTACCCAGATATTTGGTCAAATGTTATTCTATTTCAGATGGTTCTTTGAAATATATGTGACTTGCTTTTTGTTCATCCTTTAATTTATTAAATGTTTACTATATACCCAGGTCCACCATGCAAAGATTCATTAGGCATTTTCTCCACGCAAGGCTCTATTGTGTCTGATTTAATGGGGAAGGCAGATGGAAACCTTGCCCTGGAGTGAAGGCACCACCCAGTATTCCTGCTGTGATGGGGAAGAGGAGATGAATGCCTGAGCCAGAGTAGGTTGGCAGGTGCAACACGGCAGATTTCCCAGAGGAGTAAACTCTAAAGTCCACAGTATTATTAGGAATTAGCCACTTGAGAAGAGGGTAGGGAAGTATATTCCTATTTCTTCCTGGTGGAATTTTTGTACCACTTCAAATATGCTTTTTAAGGATATACTCAGCAGTGCCTGAAGGAACAGTTAGGTAGGAAGGGGCAGGAACAATACTGATTCTCTCAGTAGCATCTTTTCTTCAATAGTTTCCCAGGGCTTCACCATCACAGCCCTGAATTCTGGGCACCCACTTCTGTGGTTTGCCTGGCGTTTAAGTGGAGCAGGGAAGTAAGTAAATGGTCGGGCCCCCTCCCAAAGCCCAGCTGAGCTCTCTGAGTTTTCCTTCCAGATACTACATGGTTGCTGCTCTAGTCAGGTCCGTTTCATAAGATTGTCCTTCCTGGCAGCATTTTTAGGGGCAAGGAAGTGACTTTCTCATTTCTTATTTATCTTAACTACCCTTTTCTCTCCCATTAATCAGGCCCCATTCCCTGGAGTTAGAGAGATGAATAAGTGAGGCCTTGCCTTCCAGAATCTCATAGTCCAGTGCTGCCTCTGTTCCCACCTCTCTATTCCTCTCCCAGGCTCTTTATTAAGATGATCAACTTCTCTAGGTGAATAGGGAGAGGCATGTCTGGAGAACCTGGGCACTAGGGAAGAGGGTAGGCCTACCAGGCATAGCCTCTGAAGGCATAAACAGAAGAGCCATTGTATGGCTCCAGCTTGAATGAGTTGTTATATTGACCGAAAATCTCATGTGAACTCTATAAAGCTCCAATACTGGTCTTCATACTGGTTCCTCTTCCACAGGAAGAAGAAGTCTTACACCATTACTGTAAGCAGGCTGGAGGACTTTTGAGGATCATTGAACTGGAATGAAGCTGACCAAGAAGAAAATGGTAGAGTGAAGCCAGAGTAGCCCCTGCAGAAGACCCAGGCAAGGCTGATATCAGAAGCCTCCCAGGACTAAGTAGAACCTTTGCCCCACAGTGGAAGGCACCTGATGGGCACAGCCATGGGCACCTGCTTCAAATTGGCTAGGCATATTGTCCTTCCTTTACTTTCTTGCCTACCTGTGCAATGCCCAGATCCTCTTTAGTACTGCTGGTAAGGAGCCAGGCATGGTGGTGGGTAATGGAGGGTGATCTTAAAAAGAGTAGCCAGATCATGATCTATACCTGTCTTTGGGGCCCAATACCTTTAAAAATAGAAGAAGCAGATCAATGGACCAACTATTTCTCAGGGTCCCAATGAGGGGCCAGATGCAAGCCCAGCCTGAATGATTTTTCTCTGCATCATGCTCCTTCCCAAAGTCATGGCCTCTTTGGGGGACTGCATTGTCTTGGTCATCTCCTATAGCATCTACTTTCATGCCCTCCTCTGCCTCTTCTGGATAATAGTGGGTCGGCTATTCACCCTGCATATGATAAGCTGGCCAAGAGGTTCTGTGCAATATTTTTTTGGATGGGATTCACATTACATCATTAGACTTTGAGTAAAGCCTTTCATAATGTGGGTGGACCTCATCCAATCAGTTGAAGGTCTTAAGATTGGCCTTTCCAGATGAAGGGAAAATGCTGCTAGTAGTCTGCCTTCAGACTCAAACTGCAGCATCACCTCCTTCTTCCCTTCCTGTAGACTGCTGCCTTGCTGGCAGATTTGAACTTGCTATCCCCTACAATTGTGTCAACCAATTCTCTCTCTCTCCCCCTTCTGTTTATCTGAAGAACCATGAATAATAGAGAACCAAGTGTTTTCTTAATGGATTCATATTTTAATAATGAACAATATTATTTGAGAATTTAACTGCTTTTAAGCTTCAGGGGAGTTGTACTACAAGAACTAGAAGATTAATTTCTAGATAACCTAATAATGAGAATATAAAGAAAAACTTTTAACGCAATTCACAGCAGTCATTAGTCCTCATTAGTTTTTGTTCTAAATTGTAATCAAATACCGACAGTTTGCCTGCTGACATTGAGATAATTCCTTATAAAGACCCATTGTACTTCATGCAAACAGATATTTTGGCCAAATTCCACCATGAAAATTGCCTTTCTTGTTCTCAAATTAAATATAACCTATGATTGGGTTAAATAGGACAGAAATGTATGATGGAGAAAGCAGTAAGAAGCAATTGAACACAAATGCAAGCTTTTGTCTAGGGGGATTCAATTATCTGCACTAGCAATTCTCAAAGTCAATCACTTTTAAAATCAATGGAAGTGGATAGAACAGTTTTTTATCAAGTTTTTAGTTTTGCAATGATAAAAAATAGGTCCAAAATTTAGATGAAAGATTGGGGATAATTTTCAACTTTTATCTTTTTTTAAGTAGTAATAAAAATAATCTATGGTAATCTAAAGTAAAAAGAAAAAAACAGGAAAAATTTTCTATATGCTAAAGCAATAGAGATATGGATAAGCAGAAACTCTTTCCAAAATTATTGACCAAATAAATTAATAAGTAATAAGTTTTGGCTCATCATTTCAAATCAAAATATTAATATTCAGGGAATGGACAGTGAGAAATTTGCTAACATTTTAATTTTGCTTCAAATGTAAGTTAGTGTTATGAATTCTTTTTAAAAACATTATAGAGATATAAAATGTTTATAATACATTTCTTGAGATACATATTTATCAAATGTAAGTTATGTTCATACTATGAGAAATACTGCAATTAGAAGATAAAAATATCTAAGCCTATTCTTTCTATAAAAATTTATACTTATATAAAATTAGATATATGCTTAATTTTGATTTGCATTTAAAATTTAGGAATATATTTTGGTTAGCCTTTTAACTATCTTTTAATAGAGAATTGCAATGACTTTCTACTTTATAAATTTATTTTAATACAGCAACCACACCCCTATCATAGAAAATATTCATAGAAAATATTTATAAATTAATGCAAATTTTCTCAGCACTTAAACATTCTTTGAGAAAAAACATATGCATTTTTTAAATGTCAGAGTGTTTTCTCCTTCTGAGAAGACTACTGGACATATAAGTTTCCTTAAGGGATATATAAACATATATAATCTCTAAGATATCACTTTCCATAACCTCCACGTTTATAAGCATTCTTTCCTAAAATTGGTCTTAGTGAGAACAGACCTATGATGGCTGACTTATTTCCTTTCACAATTGCCCTTTTTGCCTTTTCCCACTTGGCAAAATAAAGATATAATTTCACCTTAGTAAGCTTACTCTACTTGGGCATCAAACAAAGTTATGATACCAATGTCAGGATACACTAATTATTCCAGGCATAAAATATTCATTGGACAAGTATTTGTCTTTCCTGTCTGGTATAAATTCTGATTCAAAAAGCAGTTAGGTAAGAGAAAACATATTCATCTGACCTATACTTGGATATTGCACATTCATATATTTTGAAGAATGGGATGGGAATTTTAGTAACTACCTTTTAAAGATCTTGTCATGTCTGTTGCTCTACTATTGTCAAAGAAGACATGTTTCTGGAGAGCGTGACCTATAGAAGTCAATAAACAAAGATCTATGTGGAGCCATGAAGCGAGTGTTATTATCTTTGATCCACGTGACTTAATTATTGCATGGGTCTACACCTTATCTAGTTATTCCCTCAAATTAGAATTAAAAGAGAAGTGCTTAACTAAGGAAGTTATCTTCAAACATATATTTGAATTGTTTTTTTAATGGCAGACTTTTTTTTTTGGCAAGTCAATCTGATTAAACCATGTGAGTTGGCCATATCTTTGGCTTTCCCAATTTGATTATTGAGAATAAACAAATTATACCACTACAGAGATTTGATGAAAATATGTGTATTTATAACATAATAAAGTCAAGTAGTTTTACCAAAATTTTATTGAAAATATTTTTTAAATTAGTATATTTAAAGATTTGTAATCCTTCATCATTACAAAAGTTCTATGGACCTGTCTTAGGAACTTGTATTTGTTTCATCATTGAAGTCCCTAAGAAGTATATTTATATAAAACAAAATTTTCCACTCTGGTAGTATATATGCTTTTTTTTTTTCTTTTCTCTCATTGATGAGGACTCCAAAATATGCATAGAATTATTAGGATTCAAATAATCACAGAAAATTTCTTTTGGACCCTATAACGGAATTTTTTACATTTTAATTAAAAAATTTGTAACAGCTATTTGTGAGTTTGCCATATACTTACTGATAATACTTAAATCATACATAGAATTACTTTGGAACCAACTTACTTTGGTTCCAAGAGATGATACATGATATCTATAGTATAACCTGCTATAAGAGATGACCTCTAATATTTCTAATTTCTAGTAATTTTTAGTATTTAATAGATAGATAATGTGGAAAGACAGAAGAAGTATTTGTGTTGTAGGTATCCATTGTTATGAAATATTTTAGCAAAGAAATCACAACAGCAGAACCAAATCCTCGTGGCATAGAAGCAAAGCTAATCATGAGCTGTGGTCATAAATAGATATTGCCCCCAATGTAAAATGACGTTTGTTATATAAAGGTGAAATATGATTTTTTAAAAATTGACTACTATATAAGAACTCATATAAAATTATTGGAGTATATTAATGGTTAATAATACAAGTCACATAAAAATATAATCCAAGTTTCACAGTAGAGCTATTAAAGCTTTGGCTTTGTGTTTTCTCATTTCACCAAGGTTCAGTATTAATAATTTTATTAAAAGTACAGGAAAAAGCAATCTAAGTTAATTTTAATGAAATAAAATTATTGGAATAATTTTATGTTTAATTTTTTCATAGTGTTTATGTGTATTCTACTTATTTTTTCACAGGACTAAACAATAAATAAAAATAAACAACTTTTATTGTTACCCAGTAAGCTTTTTTAAAAATTCCATTATAATAAATTTAGAAGATACAAATGGATTTTTGTTACATGGATGAATTGGATAGTGGAAAAGTTTAGGCTTTCAGTGTACCCGTCACATTAGTAATGTACCCAATAGGGTCTTTTTAATCCCGCATTCCTCTTCTTCTAAGTCTCCAATGTTCATGTACTACTCTGTATACCAAGGCATACCCATTGCTTAGCTCAGACTTATAAATGAGAACATGCAGTGTTTGTTTTTTTGTACCTGGGTTACTTCACTTAGGACAACAGCCTCTACTTCCATCCAAGTTGCTGCAAATCACATTATTTCATTCTTTTTCATGGTTGAGTAGTACCCCATGGTGTGTGCATGTGTATGTGTACCCCACATTTTCTTTATCCAGTCATTAGATATATGCACTTAAGTTGGCTCCATATCTTCATAATTGTGAATTGTGCTGCAATGAACATATAAGTGCAGGTTCCTTTTTTTTTTTTTTTTAATGTCTTCTTTTCCTTTGGGCAGATCCCTAATAGTGGGGTTGCATGGTCTGAATAGTAGATCTACTTTTATTTATTTGAGAAATCTCCATACCGCTTTCCATAGAAGTTGTACTAATTTATATTCCTACTAACAGGGTATAAGCATTTCCTTAGATACCTTTTTGCCACATCCACTCCAGCATCTATTGTATTTGACTTTTTAATAATGGCCATTCTGACACAGATAAGATGACATCTCATCGTGGTTTTTAATTTTTATTTCCCTAATGATTAGTGATGTTGAGCATTCTTTAATATGTTTGTTGGCCATTATTTTTATTCTTTTGAAAAAATGTCTCTTTATGTCATTTTCCTACTTTGTTTAGCGATTTTTTCTATTGATTTGTTTAAATTCCTTATAGATTCTGGATATTAATACTTTGTCAGATGTCTAATTTTCTCTCATTCTTTAGGTTGTTTATTTACTCTTTTGCTTATACAGGATGGGCATAAAGATTGTGTGCATACTTTTTTAAATTGCACCTGAACTTTATGGCCACCCTGTATTTGGTTGTACAGAGCTTTTAATTAAGTCCATTTTTAATTTTTGTTTCTATTGTATTTGCTTTTGTGGTTTTAGTCATAAATTCTCTATCTAAGTCCATGTAGAGGATAGTTTTTCCTAAGTTTTTGTTAACATTTTTATGGTTTCAGGTCCATAACAAATACATTGAAGTTATTAATTCATCCTGAGTTAATTTTTGTATATGGTGAGAAATAGGGATGCACTTCAGTTTTCTTCTGGAAGCTATTCAATTTTCACATAATTTATTGAATAGAATGTTTTCAGTGTACATTTTGTTGAAAATCAATGAATTATAGGTATTCGATTTTACTTTGGGTTCTCTATTCTGTTCCATTGCTCAAAGTGGAGCACCATGCTTTTGGGGTTACTATTGTTTTACTATATGTAACTTATATGTTACTATAAGTTGGGTAATGTGATGCTTCCTGATTTGTTCTTTTTGAGCTATTCTGGGTTCTTCTTTGTTCCATATTTTAGGACTGCATCTTCTAATACTATAAAAATGATGTTGATATTTTGATAAGAATTGCATTTAATCTATAGATTACTTTAAGAAGGATAAACATTTAAGTCCATAAGCATGGGCTGTCCTTCCATTCGTTTGTGTCATCCACTATTTTTTTCATCATTGTTTTTCAGTTCTTCTTGGAGAGAGCTTTCACTTCCTTGGTTGAGTACATTCCAAAGTTATTGATCTGATTTTCAGCCTGGCTGATGTTCTTTTTTTGCCATGAATCTCCAGAATTTCATTAAGCTGTTTGTATCAGCATGTCTAAGTCTCTAGGAGGACCAGAGATGTTTTCCTCCATTATTCCCTCAAAGAGGTTTTCTATACTTTTGCTACTTCTTTTTCTCTCTTGGGAATACTGAAGAGTCTTATATTTAGTATTTTATATAATCTCATATTTCTCAAAGATTTCCTTCATTTTTTTTGGTTCTTTTTGCTTTATATTTGACTGATTGGGTTGATTTGAGAGCCTTCTCTGAAGTTCTTTCATCTGCTTGGTCTAGTCTGCTGTTTAAACTGATCACTGTGATTTAAAATTCCCTAAATTACTCTTTTATTTCCAGAAGCTCTGTTTTGCTTTGTTTTTGAATATCTGTCTCTTGGTGAATTTTTCATTCAAGTCCTAATTATATTTTGGTTTCTTTGTGTTGGTTTTTAACTTGCTCATCAATCCTGCTGAGCTTACTTGTGATCCATGTTTTGCATTCTTTATCTGACATTTCAAAAAATTTCCTTTGGTTAGAGTCCATTGTGAGAGAGCTAATGTGATCCTTTGGGGGTATCAAAGCAGCTAGTTTTTTTATACTGCTATAGTTCTTATGCTGTTTCTTTCTTATTTGAAATCTCCCTCTCAGCTCAAAACAGATGGCTTTGCTGTTTGCTTGCTTGCCTCCACTGAGAACTCTGTTACTCAGTGTAGAGAGAGAGATACACTGCATTTATCTCACACAGGTACACATTCTCTGTAATGTTCCTGGCAATTTGGGCGGAATGAACTTCAGACCCCCTTAGAGAGTGTTCTGATGCCATCAGTGGGAAGAAGTGTTCTAGGTTAGGCAATCAACAGTCCCTGCATGGCAGGCTTGAGACCAAGATCAGGCTGTTGAACTCAGCCCCAAGCCCCACTAAATTCAGATGCTGGCTGTGATATGGAGGGGTGCATTGATCTCCTGGCTTGGATGCATACATAGGCAGGAGAGGTGTAGTGCATTGTGAGCGTGTGCAGGATAACCAGGCCCCTCTTGGTGATATAAGTAGAAGCCAGCAGCTGTAAGGTGCACAAACCACTTATATCTGCTCTTCCTGGCAGTGACAGTGGTGTCTGTCATCAGAGCCACAGAGAACAGAAACATTTGTCCATATTCTTTGGCCCAGCTGCCACAGAGGTGGTGGAGGTCACCACCTCTGGTGTCCTCCTGTGTCACAGATATGGTGCCAAGTAGGTCAGTCTTTTTCTTGGTGGAGGCAGGCAGCTGAGGACAAGGACTGCTCACCCTGTTATTTCTCCATAGAGGCAGTAGTTTTTGTCCTTGAGGTGCATAAAAGCAGCTGAGTTCCCAGCGCCCTTCCTGGCCCAGCCTCAGCAGAGATGGGAGAGAAAGCTCAGACCTTGTCTGCTGGGCTTACAGAGGGCTGGGTGCTGCCACTGAAGTGCTCTGGCGAGGAAGGTGTACTTGCCTGCATGGAAGTAAACTCCTCCAGGAAGAGACCAGCAGCTCAGGCAGGGGACTACTGGCCCTGCCTTCCCTTGATAGAGGTGGTAGTTTTGTTCTTGGGACACATTAAAGTGCATGCTAGGTCTTTTTAAAGGGAAAAGTTAAGCCCCCACTTTGTGGAAGCCTGGGTGTGATGGGTGCTCTGTCAGAGTGGGCAACTGTTTGCCAAGTGCCCAGGCTTAATGCTCCTCCTGCAGTGTTGGACAAGGGAGGAGAGGAAGAGGAGCTGGGCCCAAAGGCAGGGGATAGGGGCAAAGAGGTGGGGGTGGCCAGGAAGGTGGGCCTCTGTTCCCTTTTGTCCTCAGGGGCCCTCCTTTGTACTGCGCTCTCCTCTCAGATGGAAACTGTCCACCATGCTGAATGTCCAAGCTCTGAGAGACCCACATTCGCCCTGCACACACCAGACCCTGAGTAATTCTAGTGGGTGCTAGGGAACATTGGCTGTGGATCCAAAGACATAGAAACTCAAGGGCTGAGGTTTCCTACTCAGTACAGCAGCAAACATGCTGCCTTTCCATGAGTTTGAGTTACACTCTTCTGTGCAAAACCAGGTGTCATCAGCAGAATGCGATTAGGTGTGTAATCCTCCTGCAAGCCTAGAGCTGGCTGTGTGGACACACACATGCTAGTGCTTGGGGGCAGAAGCAGCTATGCCCATAGCACCAGGTAATTGCAGGCGGGGAGGTCCCATATTTATGTCTCTTCCCAGGCTCTGGTGCTGCTTCTGCTCTTGGGTAAGAACACTCTCTTTCCCTATGGACTCCACTCTGCATCCATCTCCACTGGAAGAGATGCAGACAGCTTTGGATCATGAGTCCTGGGGCTCTGAAGTACAGGGAGTATGCATTTTGTTTTTATTTGTCCTGAAAATTCTTAGTGGCACTTCGTGTTCCATAAGGGCAGCCTATACTACAGGCCAGAAAATTCAGGGAGCGACGCTGCTCTCCTCTGTGCTAAGGGCCAGAGAACTCGGGGAGCGATGCTGCTCTCCTCTCTCTGTGCTAAGAGCCAGAGAACTTGGGGAGCGATGCTGCTCTCCTGCCCCTTTGCAGTTGTCATAGTCCAGCTGAGTGAGTTTCTAATGAAGGAAACTGAAGGTCTGTGACTTCCCAAGCAAAATAAAGTGGATGCACAAGTGCCTGGTTCCTCTGCCTGCATCTGTGGGTCAAAGGGGCAGGAAACCCTGAGTGGGCCTGTAGCCTGTGCTCTGCTCCCAGGGAGTTCACTGATGGCAGCATGGCCTGAACTCATGTGGGTAAAAGGGTTCTCTGACAGGTCGGGAGCCCGCAGACTTCCACGTCACCTACTTTATCTGCCAGAATCTGAATCACTGAGGCACAGTCTCTTCCAACATCTTGTTTTTTCTTATTCTGCCCTGCAACTTTTTACCATGGTATCTCTAGTAAAGGTCAGTCTGGCTCCTTTCTCTCAGTATTTCACCTAGGCTACACTTTTTCAACTAAAACCTTTTTTGGGGGGGATGATCTGGCAACCAACGTATCTAGTCAGCCATCTTGTCCCTTTACCTAGTCTTTAAGTTAACTTTTATTTTAAAACAGTTTTAGATTTACAGAAATATAAAGAGCTTACAGACTGTTCCCAAATTAACATCTTACCTTAATGTGGTACATTTATTATAACTAATGAACTAATATTTATACTTTATTATTAACTAAAGTCCTAACTTTTTCAGATTTCCCTAGTTTTTAGTGAGAGTTATATTTTGTTCTAACATCCATTCAGGTTACCACACTATATTTAACTGTCATATCTCCTTAAGATGCTCTGAGCTGTAAAAGTTTTTCAGACTGCTCTTGTTTTCATGGATTTGGCAGTTTTTAAAATTATCAGTCAGGTGTTTTGCAAAATGTTTTATATTGGGTTTTTATATGAGTTGTGGGGTTTGGAAGGACGATCATAGAAGTAAAAAGTCATTTTAATTACATGTGTTTAATAACAAAAGTTTACGCTATCAATCTGACTTGTCACTGTGGATTTTGGCTTGCATCAGCTGGATGCAACAGTGTTGACCCAAGTTATGTTTTTAAACATAGGGAAAAACAGGTGAAAATTGCATAAACTTACCTTGTACATTCAAATGAAAATAAATGGTAAGATAATTTGAAAGTACAATGATGGCTTCAAATGGGACATCAGTCAGGGTTAAGTAATAAAAAAAGACATAACTAAAAAAAAATCTGATAATTTTCCTTACAGGTCAAGGTAACAGAGAGCTAATTCGATAATTTCCACATACGAAGAGGCAGATGATTTCTATTCATTCAAAATTACTAAGTCACATTATAAATAAATGTGTACTATATATCACATATGTCATATATAATATCAATATACCTAAGAACATTATCATGAGCAAGTTTTTAAATTTTCTTTCATAAAATCATGTTGAGCACATATGAAGGAAATTTATTTCCAGTGTTAGATCTTGGCAAAGACACCACAGAAGAGATAGAGTGCTCCAACACAAATTTATAATCAAAGAAAAAATAAACCATAAATATGGCTTATCAATATTTAATAAATACTTCATTTCATTTATTCATGTAATTTTCACTGATAAAATCCTAAACACACACACACATGATTATAGCTCTACCTTTGCTTAAATTTACCCAAATTTAGATTTTACATAATTTCAATGGGTTTATATCCTGTGGCATATTGATACATGTTAAATAGTATCCTATTAAGGAAAAAAATGTGAAATTGTCACACTTAAATTTACTCCAGGAACAGTTACAGCCCTTTAGGGTTATGATAGAGTGAAACAAATTCTGAGGCTGCTTCAGGCAATTGAGAAGTTCTAGTGTCGAAAATCTCTTGTTGGTTGGCAAATGTTGGGTGCTTTCCAGGTAACTAGGCTAAGCATTTCCAAACAATCCTGCATTGCTGATACCAAACCATTTTTACCTCCATTTTGCTGTAATTATGGCCAGAGCTCGAGTAAAATACGGCTCTCCTGAGAATGTGTCATTGGCAGTCATGGAAATTTTGTCCAGAAATGTTGCTTGGACATGGGCAGAGTAGTAATTTGAAATTACTGTTTCAAATATCATATATCAAAATGAGCGAGTTACATTTAAAATAAATGTTCATATTTAAGTGCTTTGATTAATTTTTTTCTCATTTTTTTTCTGGAGGCATATTTCTTGTTATGTCAATGCACAAAGCTCTGAAATATTCTACATCTTCAAATGAATTCAGTTAGTTATTTTCTATTTGTTTCACTCAAGAAAGTCATTAATTGTGCAGAAAACTCCCTTTGCCTTGATGGAACATGACTGTTATTGATATCTGAGAAATTATACATAATGGATAAACATCTGCTCAATAAGACATAATGATGTATACAGCAAAATTATGCTATTAAAAGTACTATAAAACTTAGATTTAGTACTGCCATAGGACACTGAACAAGTAGCCCCCAAAGAACAGGACATTTGTTCAATTTATTTTTGACTCTCTGGAGATTAGTGGCTTATAGTAGAAACTCCAAAAATAAAATAATTGCCAAATAATTGAATGAAATGCATTATTTTTTGTTGTTATTCAGTAAAATTCTAGGTGCATGATATTTGTGTGTGTGTGCGTGTGTTAAGCACTAATGGTGAAACACTTTCAGTGGATAAGACTAAAGTTTTATATTTCAATTTCTTTAAGTGAACAAACAGTGGTAAACTAAGAAGTGGTATAAAGAAAACAATTATAGGACAAAACCAAGCCCAAGGGGAAACATGTAATGTTAAGATATTAGAAATTGAGGTCATTTCTCAAGATACTAGAAATATAAGTATACGGGTAGGGAAAGCAGTAAGTCCGTATATTCTGTTTTTAAACCACATCATAAAATTGTCAGTTAAGGCAAAGAGAAAAATCATTGCAATGGATTTCTTCCTTATATATAAATATGCAGGTTTCTTGCAGACTTCAAGAGTTTCTACTTGAAATTGTAGTAAAATTAACACTTAATGAGTTTAAGAACCTAATGCATACAAATTTGTATTTGAAAATCATCTAGAAACATTTTTCAATATTTCCATTGTTATTCCAATATTTCCTTTGTTATTTGGCAAAGACCTCACTAAATCATATATAGTTTTAAAAACTTGTAACAACTTTATTGAGGTATAATTGGCATAATAAACAGCAACTTTAAACTTCACAATTTCGTAAATTTGAGATATGAACACTTCCTTTGATCAATCCTAATAACCAAAGGAGTTAACCTGCCCTTCAACCCCCACAACCTTCCCTGTGTCTCTGTAAAATCTGCTCTCCTTTCCTTCTCCCGGTAACCACTGTTGTACCTTCTTTCATCATAGATGCTTTTTTTCTTTTCTGGAATTTTCAATCAATGGAATCATAGACTATGAACTTTTTGTGTGCACTTTTCATACAGCATAATATTTATTTGAGTATCATCCATGTTGTACACATCAATATTTCACTTTTTGTGTGGGGAGGGGAGGTTAGTAGGATTCCATTATGTTGTTACACCACAATTTGTTTATGCATTCTCCCACTCCCAGAAATTTGAGTTGTTTTCAGTTTGGGGCTATTAGACATATAGCCCTTTAAACGTTCATATATAAGACTTTGTATGAACATTTTTTGCTTTCTTTCATTCTGGGTAAATACCTAGAAAAAAATAATTGGATCATGTGGTAAGTCTATTTTTAATATTTAAACAGATTTCCAAAGTGGTTGTAATATTTTATATTTAGACTAGCAAAGTATGAGATAATTAATTTCTCCACATTCTCATCAAAATTTGATATGCTCAAATTTGTTTTTATTTTATTTTAATTTTAATTATTCTAATAAGTATATAATAGTATGTCATTATACATTTAATTCACATTTTTCTAATGACTACCGATACATAGGAGCTCTTCATATGTATATCTACTATTCATAGATATTTATTGATCTTTTAAACATTAGATTGTTTTCATATAATTGAGTTTGTAAGATTTTACATTTTTTTAAATGACGTATTTTATCAGTTATATAACGTGCAAATTTTTTCTAGTTTTTTTCTCTATGGAGAAATTTTCATGAATTCAGTTATTGTAGTTTTATCTAAGAATTATTTGCTTCAGTTAAGTTATTAGAATTGAATATAAGAATTCTTTGAAAACTTACTAATATTTTCTCCTTTTTTTACCAGCACTTTCATGTTTTAGCTTCTACATTAAATTCTGATTGCATTTTTGAGTTATTGTTCACAAATAATGTGAGTTTTTTTTCAAAGTTCATTGTTTTGTAATGGACACTCAATTGTTTCAGTACTATTTGATGAAAAGGTATTTTCTTCCCTGAAATGTCATTACAACTTTGCCAAAAATAAGTTGCTATCTATGTGGACATTTACTTCTGAACTCTGTTCTTTCCATCAGTCTATTTGTTCATCTTTGTAAATACCACCCTAATTTGAGAACGTTAAATTTATTGTAAGTCTTGAAATAAAACCAAAACCAGTTAGTGATCGTCTTTTTTGTTTCTCTTTTCACATTTTGTCTATTTTATATCCTTCAAATTCTCCCATGAATTTTATAATCTTGACAATTTATATGATAATGTATGCTGGGATTTTTATTGGATTGTATTGATTTGTAAATAAATTCGTGTAGCAATAACACTAATTCTTCTTGTGTAGAAATAATGAGTCTTCAGACTTGTGAATAAGGTATGTATCACTTTGCTTATTTCAATATTTAGGTATCTTACTTAAGTTTTTTAATTCTCAGTGTAGAAGGCATTTCACATATTTTTCAAATTTATGTCTAAATACATGGAGTTTTAAAGCTATTTTAATTTTTGATTGCTCACTGCTAATATTTAGAAATACAATAATTTTTGTATATTGATTTCATTTCCTGCAGCCTTAATAAGTTTATTTGTTAGTCTAGTAACTTATTTTCTTACATTCGTTTGGATTACACACAGACGATGATGTTATCTACCATTAAAGAAATATCACTGCCCTCTTTTCCAATCTGAACGTATTTTCTTTATTTTTCTTCTTCCCTGACTGCATTAACCAGAAATTTCAGTACAATGTCAACTAGAAGTTGTGTGTGTAGATATCTATGTTGTGTTCCAGTCTTATGATATAATTTTTACAGATATACATTTTCATTTTAAGTAAGATTATTTTTCATTTTTAGTTCCCTGAAAGTTTTAGTCACGAATGGAGGCTGCATTTTTTCAACTGTCGTTTTCTGATTGAGACAATTACTAAATACCGTCTATTATATTATTATATTATATTATTTATATTAAATTATGTACCATCTATTGTATTATAATTCTGAAGAGGAAGAGTAATGAAAAGAAGGCAAAAACAGAAAAAATATTAGAAGAAATCATGGCTGAAAACTTTCCAATTTTCATCAAAATACTGCAAAATGACAGACTCTTGAGGCTTAACAGACTTCAAGCACAGAACTTAAGGAAAAGTAATATAAACATAAAATGTTAAAAAGCAGTCAAAGAAAAAGAACACATTATATAGAGAAGACCAAAGATATAAATGAAACAGGTGTCTTACTAATCATAATGTAAACAAGATGACAATGGCACAGCAGATTTAAAACAGTAAAGAGAAATAAAAAGTGTCATTTTCATATTCTATAGACAGTGAGCATCTTTTTTCAAAAATAAAATAAATAGGGACCTTTCACCATACTAAAACCTAAAAAGTATTATTAACAGCAGATCCACACTATGAGAAACATGAAAGGTAATCAGTTATTCAGGCAGAAGAAAATGATAGCAGATGGAAGTCTGGTAGTATAAAAGGAGCGAAGAGCATTGGAGTGTAACTTAAAAGAGAACTACTTTTAAAATTTTACATCCCTCAAAAAGATAATTAACTATTTAAACAATGACAATGAATGATAGGCTTTATAACATATGTAGAAGTATAACATATAATAAAAATAGTATAAATTCTGGAAGAGAAGACATGGAAGTAGTTTGGTGAAAGATTCTTTGACTATATGTCAATTGGAATAACATTTGAAGATAGACTTTGATAAGAAATGTTGAGGATTTTATGATCTGAGAGCACATAGGGTTTCTGATTTATAGTGATGAAATTCTGCGTAAATGACCATTGAACATTTAGCTGGAGTGCCAGTTTTGAATGATACCCTAAGGAGTTGGAATGCTCCAAGAAGCTGTTTATAAATTAAAACATCAAATGATATATTGTGTCATTTAACAGTGCCTAGCAGGAAAGGGCATCATTCATGTACTGGAGAGGCGAATCTATTCTGATTATCATGTGTCGCCAGCAGACACACATGAGTTTGCTTAGACCTTGTCGGATTCACTGGGCTTTCTCTTGTTGCTTCCATGTCTGATAAAACACCCGAATGACAATTTCAGCCTAACAATTTTAGGAAACTAGGTGGTCTTTTTCCTCAGAGATTAAATTATGGGTGACCCCACCATCCATTCCACTGAGGGAAGCTGAAGAAGAGCCTGGAGGCTGATGCAAATACTAGTATTGGTGTTAGATGAGGTTAATAAACCATTAATTATGGCTTCAAGACCAGCTGCCAAATTTGGACAATATTTCTTTCACTAACCCTCTTGTCTTAAATCTTTTTAGAAAATGAGAAGTCACTACATTGAGTGCATGTAATGTGAGGGCATGAGCTAATTCAGGTGTAACAGAGTTTTTTGGATCAGGTGCTTCTTGTGCCCTGGTCCACTCTCAGTCCCCTACTGATTCCAGGTGCTGCTGTGGTTGACAGTTCTGTGTTAACCCCGTAGCATTTGAATTCAAATCCCAGACACTATTTTCAGACTTTCTTCTCTAAGCTTCTTTTTTCAACATTACAGAAATAGGGGATATCTACAAATGTGAGGGATCAAAAGGTCAAGAAAACATTTCGTCTTTTGGGGTTCTGAAATTAGTAGATAATGACACCAACTTTCTGTCCTTTGTAAGGACTTTCCCTCCCATCCTAAATCTTGCATGTTTTGCACAATTCTACAGAGGGATCACAGCAAGATCTAAATACAGTTTCTTACAACAGTAATCAGATCAGCAGCTCATCCTTTTTTTTTTTTATTAAATGATAGCTGTATACATTAATGCAAACATGGGGTACAGTGTATGTGGGCCAGCTTGATGAAAGCTCATCCTTTATTAGAGTTTTCTCTTCTCCTGTCTCACTCTTTCTGTGCCCCCTTTCCTGCTTCGTAGTATCACTTTCCAAATAAACTAGCTACATGAGTCTTAGGCTCTTCTTTGACAAGATCTCAAACCAAGACTGGCTACATCTGGGGTGGATCCAATTTTTCAGTGTCAGCAATTCTATTGAACATTTTGGTTCAAGATCTCCTCCTTATCCTTATTCTATAATTCATTATTTATTGAAAATTAGAATCATGGGATCAAAAATATAATTACTTTCAGGGTTCTCACCATGGACTCATAGATTGCTTTGCAAAACCATACTAATTTACATAGCCACCACCAGTGTATGGAGCTAGCTTTTTTTTTTTTTTCAGATTTTCTATCAAACTTAGTACTTTATTTTTGAATTTATTTTTTATTAAATGATAGCTGTGTACATTAAGGCAATCATGGGGTGCAGTGTGGTATTTTCATATACAATATGAAATATTTTCATCAAACTGGTTAACATAGTCTTTATGTCATTTTCTTATTGTGTTTAGATGTTCATATTCTAATTTTAGAAAGATTCACTTGTACCCTTGTAAGATAAACCATAGAAGTGATCCCTCCAATCACCCTCCCTCCACCCATCCCCCTTTCCTACCCTCTCCATATTCTTGGGCTATAATTAGGTTATAGTTTTCATATGAAAGCTATAAGTTAGTTTCGTAATAGGGCTGTGTACATTGGATATTTTTTCTTCCATTCTTGTGATACTTTGCTAAGAAGAACATTTTCCAGCTCCATCCATTTAAACATGAAGGATGTAAATTCCCCATCTTTTTATGGCTGCATAGTATTCCATGGTATACATATAACTGAAAATATTTCTCTTGCTTCATCAGAGGAAAAGAATTTGAAAAAGAAATTATCTTTTTTTTTTTTTTTTTTGAGACAGAGCCTCAAGCTGTCCCCCTGGGTAGAGTGCCATGGCATTACAGCTAACAGCAACCTCCAACTCCTGGGCTCTAGCAAGTCTCCTGCCTCCGCCTCCCAAGTAGCTGGGACCACAGTCGCCCGCCACAATGCCCAGCTATTTTTTGGTTGCAGCCGTCATTGTTGTTTGGTGGGCCTGGGCTGGGGATTCGAACCCACCACCTTAGGTGTACGTGGCTGGCACCTTAGCTGGTTGAGCTATAGGTGCCAAGCCAAAAGAAATTATCTTGATGGAAAAAAGTTCTCAGGCTTGACAAGAATTAATCTGATTTTGGTCAGACTAAAAAAAAAAAAAAAGACTTATATGCCACATATATTCTATGTAGTATTTAGAACATATTTCTTGTTCATCTCCAATATTCCTAGAAAAAACATTTACATTCTTATTTAATTATGTACAAATCTAGAAAAGAATGAGTAAGATATAGTTACTCGGGGGAGTAATTGATACATAGCCAATATTGCTTTTTCTTATTGAGATTACACAATTTATTTTTTGATTTATTTCATTGGCTAATAAATGAAGAGATTACACAATTTATTTTTTGATTTATTTCATTGGCTGTAAAAGAAGGCTATTCTTTTACAGAGATATTTTTTCTAGATGATTTTAAACATGTAAACTTAAAAAATTGGAGTCATAAATTATCATTTAATAAAATTAAGGATTTTTGCTATTATATATATGTAACAATGAAACACATGACTAGTAAAGCAATCCATTGAAATCCTATTTAGTTGGTTAATATAAAGGTGAACTGTTAGATATTTGTTCTCATACACCAGTAACAATCTGCCATCATAAAAGATTTGTGTTTGATCTGTACTTTGTCTTGTTAAAACTAGTGCAGATATACTTTTAAACAAATAAAGTCATGTTCACCCTGTGTCTTTATTACACGTGATTTTAGTTTTATCTTGCCTTTATTTTAGATATGCTTAATTTTTCTTCTTACTGGACTGTAAGTAAGTTTAGGGTGTTATATATTAGGAATGCCTCGATTCATTATGTAATAAAAATAAATGTGTATTGCATTTATAACAACCATGTTGGTCAATATCTCTCAATCAAAATAGTTTATTTTTAAAATAATTTCTCCACTTCAAGTTGGATAACACTGAATGCTTCTAAAAATAGTAAGCTTTTTATATTAAGAGATTGAAAAGTCAAAGTTCTTATCCAACATATTATTAAAAATTAGTATATAATTCATTAAATGTTCTGCTGAATTGAATATGTTCTGATAATACAACTTTTAAATTATTTCTCAAAGAAATTCATCTAAAAACTCAATAATTAGATAAAAGAATATGCAGTATCAGTGTATATCTGTGATGAGAAGAGTGAAAGGCTATTACTGTTATTTAAGTTAGCAAAATGAAAATTTTGTTTTGCTAGAAAAGAAAATTTGTATTTTTATATTTAATTGAGGTTGAAAATAAATGATTAACTTTTAATAATTAATAATTACTTTGTATTAATATTTTATATAACTGGATTAGTTAAATATTGTTTATAATTAATTACCATTTGTTATTAATGTAGATTTAGATGAAAGTGTTAATTATTACTTAAAATCAGCTTCATTTTTTCAATCCATAGCAATATGCTGAAAACACTTATTTGGGTGGTTACTAGTGTAATACCAATAGTGTTATAAATTGCTACAAGTTAGGCTACTAGTTTAGTTGAAATTAAATACATTAAATATAAATTTTAATCAAATTTTAATTAAATAAAGTTAATACTGGAATACAATTATGACTCTTCTCTTTGCACAGTGATTCATATAATTATATAAGTATTTTTATATTTAAACTATTACATTTGTTGCATTTTTTATATTAACTTTATGCTGTGAAAGAATGCTCTTTCAAAGCAACATAAAATAAACCTTACCTCAGAAGAACCTCAAATTAGTAAATTAACCTGTGCTGAGTACTTGTAATAGATGCTTTAACTAGGAATATTCTGATCAGTTTTGATGAATCAAATTGTCACAGAAACCTGAGCAAATTAAAACAATCAAGAGAAATATTCTAGTCACTATTTTCCCCCTAATTCTTTAGTATTTTATTGCATTAAAAAACAAGAAAGGTACAAAAATTATGATGGAACATATTTGATAAATAATTTATTAGTATGTTCAAACAGATAAAACCACATAAGCAGCTGTTTAGGAAACAGACAGATTATTTGAACATGTGCCTTGGAAATGGTTGAGTTGGTTTGAGCCTTAGAGCAAAGGAAGAAAATTGAAGCCATTTCTGCTACCAAATTACATTATCTGCTATAGAAATACTGAAATATCTTTTAATATTTTGAAATGATATTTTGAAGAAAATGGCAGCTTCACCATTTCCAATCAGTATGCAAGTGAATTACTCCCTCCCCTCCAGGTAATGAGACTCTGTTTTCCTCTGTTATATGCATACCAATTCCATTAAATAGAAGAATCACTAATTTCAGAGTAGCTTCCTGAAGATTGAAAATATATTTGATATCTTTAAAAGTGTAGAAAGTCTCTTTATCAAACACAGCTCTGTCTAAAGCAGCAATCTTAGATTTACAATATCAGTGAAACACATCCTATGTTTGTTATACATGTTGATTGCTGTTTGGTCAAGAAGCTGTAAGCAAAATGGCGAGTCTCTAATTTTCACATTGACAAGGGCTGCAGTATTTATTTCTGTGTTATTGCAGCAGTCTTGTCTAACATGATGAAAATCTTTGTCATCATCAGAGCAACAGCCTGATTCATCCTCCTTTTAAGTTTTTTAAAATTAATCCTATGAGAATAAAACATGAAGTTCTTCTCTACCACTCAGATAATCTGCTTGATTTGCAGAGAATTAGTTTGAAGCATTTGATAAAATTTTTATTGGAAAAAAAAAAACCACTTTCTTCTTATAGAAAATGAAATCCCCCAAAACAAGTTGACAGAAACTAGGAAGGCCTTTCCTTCAGAGCAGATATTTGAGCCATTCAAATGAGGACATTCTCTTTATGTTACAAACATAACACACACCCTGTGTGGTCACAGACATGCATATTGCTGAGCATATAATTTGTCAACATGCCCATCTGGAAATAACAAATGAGGGTCACCTACCCCAGCGGGATACGCTTTTGAAAACTTGTCAACTTTACTGCAGGTGGAAATCTACAGACTGTAATAATCAATACCCAGTGTTTGATAGGGACATTTGTCCTACTACCACTTTAAATAGGATGTGTATTAACTGCAACTCCTTTCCTGAAGACCAGCAGAATTTACTAAAATTAACTTTATTGAGTTGTAAAAAACAAGAAACTGTAGAATGTGATTGAATGCATACAGTTTGGGATAATTTTGTGCCTCTTGATTGAGCGTTTCTTCTTGGCAGAAACTGATGTTGTTCTACTCAAGAATGATTCTCTTCATTTCTTAGATTACCTATAATATTGGAGGTAGAAATAAGCCCAGCCACCAATAAAAGGACTTCACTCTCCAGCTTTGATGGCAGACAGGAAATAGGCAATAAGATGCCAGCTAAGGTAATTAAACCTTTACTCTTTCCTCTTCAATTTTCTTTTTCATTAAGAACATTTACCTAGGGCAACCCTCTCCTGGGTCCCCTTCTGTGACAATACAGAAACTACTCCTCTCTCTTGCTGAAATAATATTACTATGAGGCACATGTAAAGGACAGAAATGGGTGATATTGATGATAAAAATATAAAAAATATAAACCTCTATTTTGTTTAAACAATATTTGTCTTAGGTCTTTGTATCTAACTTTATGTTTAGCATTTTTAGCCGTGAAAGTACTGATTCCATTTGATAAAACAAATTTATTATATTAGTATTTCAGCATGATTTTGACCAAACTTCATGGTGTAGACTGAATAGACTACAAGGATCACACAACAATTTCTATTATATTATATATCACTTACACTCTATATTTTCATCTTTTTTTTTCTTTGAGACAGAATCTCACTCAGTCAACCCGGGAAGAGTACAGTGGTGCCATAGCTCACAACAACCTCAAATTCTGGGCTTAAGTGATCCTTTTGTCTCAGGCCCCTGAGTAGTTGGGACTACAGGCACCCACCACAATGCCCGGCTGGTTTTTCTGTTTTTAGGTCTACCTTTATAATAGTTCTAGCTTTGTTCAGGCTATTCTTGAACTCCTGAGCTCAGGCAATCCACCTGCCTTGGCCTCCCAGAATGCTAAGATTATAGGCAGCTTGCCTGGCCCATAGTTTCATCTTTTTAACTTAAATGTTGTAAAAAATGTATACTTTATATTATTATTGAAATAAATATTGTGAGGATTTATACATCAATTATAAAATTGATTGTTCATTTTTGCATTAAAATACAACAATGAGAGAAATATATTTCTTTGTTGTTGAGATGAGCTTTCCTCAGAAGCAGATATCTTAGTGTGGAGGTGGTTGACTGGAAAGTACTTTGGGGAAGGAAAGGAAAGAAAGAGGGACTGGTCAATTTACTAAATAAGGAGGTTGTTTATTTTGTACTTTTTATAAAAAAGGAATTATTCTATGCCTTATATTTGTTTTTTTTTTTTCAAGTACAGCATTCTTGACTTTATTAAGAAGGATAAAAACTAAAATCACGAAGGAGTTTCATACATGAGAGATGTATGGATATGATAATTCCCCTTTGTAAACTCTAATAGAAAAATGAAACATTTAAAATTTTCCAGAGTATTATATGCCTTATATTTGTAACTTGTGCAAATTTGGCCTTGTTAACTCTTGCCTTGTGACACAATGAAAACATATTTTCAAAATATTTCCTTTATTTATTATTTTTTAATTAAATCATAAACACATAGATTATGTATACATTAATGCATTTATGGGGTATAATGTGCTGATTTCATATAGAATTAGGAACACCTACATCACACTGGTTAATATATACATCATCTTGTTTACTTAATTATTATGTTAAGACATTTATACTCTACCCTGCATTGTGCACCATAGGTGTGATCCTACCATTCACCCTCCCTCTATCTGACCTCCTCCCTCCCCTCCAATCCACCCACCTCCCACCTTCATCATGAGCCATAGTTATCATCTATTCCTCATAAGAAAGTGTGAGTGATTGTAAATTGGTTTCATAATAGTACTGAGTACATTGGAAATTTTTTCTTCCATTCTTAAGATACTTTACTAAGTAGGATATGTTCCAGCTCCATCCATGTAAATGTAAAAGAGGTAAAGTCTCCATCTTTTTTAAGGCTACATATTCCATGGTATATATACCACAATTTATTAATCCATTCATGGGTCCATGGGCACTTGGGCTTCTTCCATGACTTGATTATTATGAATTGAGATGCAATGTACAATCTGGTGCAAATATCTTGGTTATAAAGTGATTTTTTTGGTCTTTTGCATATACACCTAGTAGAGGAATTGCAGGATCAAATGGCAGGTCTACTTTTAGATCCCTGAGTATTCTCCATACTTCTTTCCAAAAGGGACATATTAGCTTGTACTCCCAGCAGCAGTGCAGAAGTGTTCCATTTTCTCCACAGCCACACCAACATCCATAGTTTTGGGATTTTGTTATGTGAGTCACTCTTACAGGAGTTAGATGATATCTCAAAGTGGTTTTTATTTGCATTTCTCTGATGATTAAAGATGGTGACCATTTTTTCATGTATCTGTAGGCCATGTGCCAACTTCTTCAGAGAAGTTTCTATTCAAGTCCCTTGCTCACCACGAAATGGGATTACTTGTTATTTTCTTATTAATAAGTTTGAGTTCTCTGTGGATTCTTGTTATCAAACCTTTGTCAGAGGGATAACCTGCAAATATTCTCTCCCATTCATAGGGGTGTCTGCTTGCTTTACTTAATGTGTTCTTGCCTGTGCAGAAGTTTTTTAGTTTGATCAGATCCCAGTAATGTATTTTCGGTGTTGGTTCAATTGCCCTAGGGGTCCTCCTCATAAAGTATTCTCCCAGGCCAATTTCCTCAAATGTTTCTCCAGCACTCTTTCCAAGAATATTTATTGTTTCATGTCTTAAGTTTAAATCTTTCATCCAGTGTTAGTCAATTTTTGTTAATGGTGAAAGGTGTGGGTCCAGTTTCAGTCTTCTACAAGTCACCAGCCAATTCTCCCAGCACCATTTGTTAAATAGGGACTCTTTCTCCCAATTTATATTTTTGGTGGGCTTATCAAAGATCAAATGATGACAAGTGTCTGTGTTCAACTCTTGATTCTCAATTCTGTTCCATACATCTACCTATTTTTGTGCCAATGCCATGTGTGTTTTGATCACGTAGTGTTTTGATCTGGTAGTGTGATTCCTTTTGATTTGTTTTTATTTCTGAGTAATGTCTTGGCTATTCAAGGTTTTTTTCTGGTTCCATATAAAAGAAAGTATTTTTTTCTGGATCTTTAAAGAAGGACAGTGGTGCTTTGATAGAGATTGCACTAAATTTGTAAATCGCTTTGGGTAAGATGGACATTTTAACAATGTTAATTCTTCCCAGCTGTGAACATGGTATGTTTTTCCTTTTTTTAACATCTTCAGCCATTTCTTTTCTCAGAGTTTCATGATTCCCTTGTAGAGATCTTTCACATTTGTTGTTAGGTAAATTCCCGAATATTTCATCTTCTTTGGCACAACTACAAAGGGAATAAAGTCCTTGACTGTTTTATCAGCGTGACTATTATTGGTATATATAAAAGCTACTGATTTGTTAGTATTGATTTTGTATCCTGAGATGTTACTGTATTCCTTGATCACATCTGAGAGTTTTGTGGCTGAGTCCCTGGGTTTTTCCAGGTATAAAATCATAACATCTGTAAAGAGTGAAATTCGATCTCCTCTGACCCTATTTGTATATCCTTGATTGCTTTCTCTTGCCTGATTGTGATGGTGAAGACGTCCATTACAAAATTAAAAAGCAGTGGAGACATTGGGCAACCTTGCCTGGTTCCTGATCTGAGTGGAAATGTTTTCAATTTTACTTCATTCAATATGATATTGGCTGTGGATTTGCTGTAGATAGCCTCTATCAGTTTAAGAAAAGTCCCTTCTATACCTATTTTCTTAAGTGTTCTGATCATGAAAAGATATTGATTGTCAAAAGCCTTTTCTGTATTAATTGAGAGAATCATATGGTTTTTGTATTTTAGTTTGTTGATGTAATGTATTATATTTACAGATTTATGTATATTGAAGCAACCTTGATACTCTGGGATAAAACCCACTTGGTCATGGTATATAATTCGTTTGATGTGTTGCTGGATTCTATTCGCTAGGATCTCATTGAATATTTTTACGTCTATGTTCATTAAAGATATTGGTCTATAGTTTTCTTGTTGTCTTTTCCTGGTTTGGGGATCAGGGTGATATTTGCTTCATAGAATGTGTTGGGAAGTATTCCTTCTTTTTCAATGTTTTGGAAAAGGGTAAGTAATATAGATACTGGTTCCTCTTTAAAGGTTTAGTAGAATTCTGATGTGAAGCCATCTGGTCCTGGACTCTTCTTTTTTGGGAAATTTCATATAATTGATTCTATTTCAGTTCTTGATATAGGTCTGTTCAGTACTTCCAATTCTTTCTGATTAAGTCTAGGAAGTTGGCATGCTTCCAAGTATTGCTCAATTTCTTTCAGATTTTCATATTTCTAACAATAAAGTTTTTTGTAGTATTCATTAAGGATTTTTTTTTAAATTTTTGAGGTGTATGTTGTTATTTCACCTTTGCCATTCCCAATTGATGATATTATGGACTTTAATTTTCTATTTTTGGTTAGGTTGGCTAACAGTTTATCAATTTTGTTAATTTTTTCAAAAAATCAAACTTTTTGATTCATTGATCTTTTGAATGATTCTTTTGTTTTCGATTTCATTTAATTCTGCTCTAATTTTAGTTATTTTTTCTGCTGGGTTGTGGTTGAAATATTCTTCCTTTTCTAGTTGCTTAAGATGACCCATTAAGTTATTGACTTTCTCTCTTTCCATTCTCTTGAGAAAGGTTACAACACCATAAATTTCCCTCTTAGGACTGTCTTTGCAGTATCCCACAGGTTCTGATAATTATGTCTTCATTATTGTTTTATTCCAAAAACTTGGCAATTTTCTTCTTAATCTCATCTATGACCCAGCTATCATTCTGCATAAGTTTATTTAATTTCCATGCCTTTGTATGTGTATGCAGATACCTGTTATTGATTAGTTCAACATTTATTGTGTGATGATCTGAGAACATACAAGGAATAGTTTCTATACTTTTAAATTTGCTGATGTTAGACTTGTGACCTAAGATGTGATCAATTTTGGAGGATGCTCCATGACCTGATGAGAAGAATGTGTATTCAGTTTTGTTAGGATGTAATGTTTTGTAGATGTCTGTTAAATTCAATTGTTGTATGGTGAAATTTAAGTCCAAAATTTCTTTGCTTAATTTCTTATTGGAGGATCTATCCAACACTCCCAGCAGAGAGATCTGCAGTCATTCTAATATTCTTCCTCTTCTAGATTATGATTTTCTTATGACTGGCTGCTGGCAGGATTTTCTCCTTCATATTAACTTTGATGAAGTTAATTACAAGGTATCTAGAAGATGCTTTATTTGGGTTGAGTTGTGCTGGGGTTCTGAAACTGTCTGCTATCTAAATTTCAGTATCTCTTGCCTGCTTGGGAAATTCTCCGCAATTATCTCTTAAAGTAGAGTATCTGTGCCTTTCAGACAATCCTCTTCTCCTTCAGAGATTCTTATGAGGTGAATGTTTGCTTTTTTGGAGTGGTCCCACAATTCTCTCAGGGAATGATCCATTTTTGCTTTCCACTTCTCTTCCTCTTTGAGCATTTGGGAGCATTCAAAAACTTTGTCTTCAGTGTCAGAGATCCTTTCTTCTGCCTGCTCCATGCTATTACTAAGGGATTCTACTGTATTTCTCAGATCTTTGAGGGCTGCAAGTTCTTGCCTTAACATGTCAAAATCTTTGGTGATTTTGTCTTTGAATTCATTGAATCCTTGAGATAACTTTTGAATTGCTCTTTGAATTTCTAATTCCATCTTTGCCTCCCATTCTGTTAATCTTATTTGCAATCCAAATTCTGAATTCAATTTCTGACATCTCAGCCATTTGTTTATGACTGGGATCTTCTGTTGTGTCTCCTTTGTCATTCCTTGTGGGAGTTGATCTACTCTGATTATTCATCTTGCCAGAGTTTATCTGCTGATTCTGCCTCATGATTATTTTTTATCCTTTGGCTAGAGAAGCTGGCAAAGTGAAATTGAATTGAGGCCTCCTAGAGTTGTAATTAACCAGCCCTTTACCAAAGGACTGGCAGTGGTAATTGCAGCTTTTCCCCTAGAGCTTTACAAAGAACTACATTCAGAACTACAGTCTGAACTTGTGGGGACCTGCTTAGTGTGGTGGGGCTAGACGGCGCTGACCAATATTCAGGTAGTTTCTGTCCAATCCTAGTGAATCAGTGGCTTTGGGCTAAAATCTCAGCTGTGGAGATTTATAAGCAACTAAGACACCCCACCCACCCACAGATGACACCTGGAAGGGGAGAATCCCACACTCCCACAACAACACAACCAGGGTAAAATCTTGGTGGGTCCCCAAGTGATTGGCTCAGGTCAAGAGTTCCAAGCCAATTCTCCTAGTCAACACAAATCTGATCAGGTGGGAAAGTTCAAATGGTCTTCAGCATCTAGACAGCCGGGGTCCACTGGCAGCTAAATTTGATCCCAGCGGGAGGGACTGTGAAGCCTCCACCACTGTCATAGGTAGCACTGCCACTGTTGGGAGTGGTTCCAAAGGTCTAGGGTACTGCTGTGTACAGGTTGCAGGAGCCAGGGGCAGCTGGAGGGTGTTGCTACCAGCCACAAATGTCACATGAGCTGGGAGGGAAACTGGAGGGCAGAGCCCTCCAGTGCATGGAGTCACAGGCCTTGGGGGACCTCAGGAGTCACAGGAGCCTCTGTCCACAGGCTGTGGGGCTCAGGAGCCAGGCAGAGAGCCAAAGGGTGGAGTTGCTGGCCATGGGCCACAGCAGTCACAGGAGCTGGGTAGGAGTAGCCAGCCATTGGCACTAGGTCACAGGGGCTGGGCAGTAGTTGCCAGCCATGGGCCTTGGGTCACAGGAGCCAGGTGAGAGTTGCTGGCTGCATGTAACAGAAGCCAGGGAGGAGTCACCAGCTGTAGGCAGTTTCAGCACAACTGCCCCACAGCTCATGAGGTGCCCCGCCCTAGCAAAAATCTGCCAAACGCTCTGGATTTTGTAGGGGGCAATCTTTCAGACTGCCAGGAGAGAGGGGGAAGGCTTGATTGGGAGTTCAGGAAGGTAGGGAGAATATTAGACCAACTTTTGGCCCAGGCAAGAGACTATTTGGGCTTGCAATGGGATCTCTCTGTGGAGGGAGTCCCAGCCCTCAGTCATTCTCTCCCCTTTGGTGAAACAAAAGGTCCTCTGTTCTCTACTTGCCTCATGCCACTCACAGGGAGGAGGGGTAAGGAGGAGGGGAAAAATTCCTGTACTCTTTGGGATGGTTTTTATATCTGAAATTTGTTTCCTTGGAGTCCCAGCTTGTGAATCTATGATCCTTTCAGCTCAGTTTCTGATCTTCTGCTTTATTGGGTTATTTCTGGCCATTATTTCTCCCTCTGAAGGGAAGCCTCTGCCAAAAGCTGGCTTCAGCCAACCATTTTGCCTCCCTCCCTCCTCAATATTTCTTCTTTAAATTTTTATTATGGAAAATTTTGAATACATGCAAAAAATAAGAGAATAGTATCATGAAGTACTATGTACTCATTACCTAGTTGTTAACAATTATCATTTCAAGATCCACCTGGCTTTGAAGAAAATTCCAGACACTACTTTAATCTATTTCAACATATCTAAATAATAAGAATGTTAAAAAAAAAACATATTAATGCTACTACATCTTTAAATTTTAACAATTGTACTTTAACATTATTAGCAATCTTGCCAGTGTTCATATTTCCTAAACCTATTTTAGTACCATTATCTTTTTTTGTTAGAATTGTGATCTAAGTAAGTTCTATACATTATCATTAGCTGATATTTTAAACATCTCTTTTAAGTTTATATGTCTTTCTTGATCATCATGTACACTCTTATAACTTTGTCCTATATTAAACTCTACTGCTCATTTTCTAGAGTTTCCTATAATTTAGATTTTCTTGACTGTAGTCTAGATTCTTCGTCCCTGAATTTCTTTCATAGTCAAGGCTGAATGCTTGATCAGATTTTAACTACTTAATTGGCATTGTCAGTAACTTTATTGGCAAGCAATGTCCTATCTTTTTTTAGACTGCAGCGCTTCTCAACCAGTGGGTCACGACCCACAGGAACTGTATTAAAGAGCCGCAGTATTAGGAAGGTTGAGAACCCCTGGTTTAGAGAATGGTAGTCTCCCTAAGGATCATTACTAAGAGCCATAAACCACTGGGCATTGTAAATTTATGACATCTAATTCTATCATTGCCTGGCCATCTATCAGCTGAATAACTTCTGCAAAGATACACTTGCCTTCATAAACTTATCATTACCTAAAGTATGTAAACTAAAGTTATTTCACAGGTAGAGCTAGAATTTTCTCACTAATTTACCAATTTTAAAATGAAGATTGATTAGCTAGAATCCTACAAATGTATTCTCTTTATTATATTATTATATATTCATAGATTGAGTTATTTCTTATATTCCAATTCATTTCAATTATAATTATTTTTTCATTATTTTTTTAGAGGTGGGGTCTCACTGTGTTGTCCAGGATGGATGCAGACTTCTGGCTTCAAGCAATCCTGCTGCCTCAGCCACCAGAATTGCTGGGACTATAGGCATTCACCACCATGCCTAGAAATTTCAATTGTGTTCATTGAAACTTAAATTTTTGATATATTTTGCCAATGATACTCATATTAGGCATTGATTATTTCCTTTTTTCTTTTCTGACAAGATGTTTTATTTAGGCTTATAATTTTCTGCTCCACATCTGAAATCTGCTCTTTCTTCTCATGGTGAGAAATGATATTTAGAAACAACAGTTTAGTACTAGATTCTATGCATCACTGTTGCCAATAACAAAAATAAAGACAAAAAATATTTATAAGATATCCAATCAAGAAAAGTTAGGAAGACCAACATCTAATGGACAATAATCTCAGAAACTGGAATGATGGGCCACAACTAACAACATTAAGTTTTATTATAAGTTAAAAAAAATAACTTAAATTCATATTTGAGAAATTAGTCTCCTAAAGGAAAATCTCTACTATCAGTTCATATCTAAAAGGCTAAGGAAGTATACTTGACTGTTGACTCCAAAGAGTCATCCGAGCTATATGGCTACCAGCAAAGCCAATGTCATCATTTGTTGTAGTGAAATCATAGCCAATGTTCAGATGAAGGGAGGAGACAGATAAACTGTTGAATTTAACTTAAATTTGGATCCTAGTTTAAACTATTAGTTGGTTGATTGGACAGCAGTAATCAGAATAGAGAAATATTTTGCAACTATATAATTTGTCAAGAAAATAGGAGGAAGAAGTTCTATTAACTAAGAAAGTACATGACCTGCAGAAGAACCAGTAACACTTTAAGCATTTGGAGGTTTAACTGTTTAGAAAGGGATGTCATAATTTGTGTAGTTTAGAGGAATTGAACAATTTATGTACCTCTATAGAATAGAGCTAACATTAAGGATTTTTAAGGGTAAAGAAATTTTTGCTTTATGTATGGTTCACTTACCTATTGTAGCTATCAAAACATAAATCAACTAACTTCAGAGTTAATTATTTTCTATTCCTGAAAAGATGCCTGAGAGTCTAAGTGCCAGGGATTGGAGTTACCGCAAGTTCCAATAAGAAACTCGAAGTTCCTAGTTTTACTTTGAAAAAATAAAAAAGAATATTGGCCAACTCTGCAAGTCACTGAAGCATTTCTTCAAGTAAAATTCTTTAATTATTTTAGATAAATTTAAATCAGGGATCCTCAAACTATGGCTAGTGGGCCACATGCGGCCCACTGAGGACATTTATCCAGCCTGCTGGGTGTTTTTGCCACGGCTGCCTGTCCTGCTTAGCAGCCAATTCATCCTGGGGCCCACAGTACAGCCCTCTAACAGTCTGAGGGACAGTGAACTGGGTCCCCTATTTAAAAAGTTTGAGGACCCCTGATTTAAATATAACACATGCATAAAAAGTGCACAAATCATATGGTACAGCTTGATGAATGTTTACAAAGTGAACATACCCACATTACCATCACACAAATGAAAAATAAAACATTGCCAGTAACCCAGACACCACATTTGAGATATTAATAGACACATCCTATTAACATACCTCTAAAACCTAACCACTGTTTTGTTTTCAATCTTCATAGATTACTTTTACAAATTCAGGGTTTTATATAAATGAGATCATACTAAATGTGTTCTCTGTGTGTCTGGCTTCTTTGGATCAATATTTTGTATGGGCTCCTTCTATGTTAATGCATTGAGTAAAGTTTATTTCTTTAATTGCTCAATAGTATTTCATTATTGCATTATACATACTATATTTGTGCATGGTCTGGTTGTTTTCAGTTTGGGGCAATAATAAACAATAATACAACAATTTAATCCTGTACCTATCTTTTGGTGCAACCATATATACGGCATTTCTGTTGATGTACACCACACACCACACTGAGGAGTGGAACTAATTATTATTTGTATGTTCAGCGCTAGTAGATGTTAAATGGTCGTTTCAGTAGCAACAATCATCTATCTCAAACTAATCAATTATAATAGGAAGGAAAGTTGTTATCTCTCTTTATATTTATTCATGTTTATTTTTAAAATTCGTAAACTTACATGATACAGCCATAGAGCTGAAAAATCAAGGTCCCTACCTTTGGCCTCACATTGACCCTGATCCAGTCACAGTCATCTCCACTGGATCAAGAAGATCTGTCCATTAAAACCTGCATCTCCCAACTTCCTGGATTCTAAGAACATAGGAATCTGGGATTGTCTGCCCAGAGACAAGTAAGGCTTCTCTTCTCCTCTTCTCCTAAACTCTTCACCTGATGAAAACACATTGTAATTCACACACCCCAGGTACAAGGCATGACCTGGAAGTGCCGAAGACTGCCATGAATAGCTATGGGGGAATTGAGTTTGGCTATGCAGTGCTACCGTGGTATTCACAGAATGCACAGAGGTCACTTTTGAAATTCGTTGGATCCTAGTATGGATAAAAATAGGGGTGGGTCAACAAGCAAAGCCTGAAAAGATATATAAGAAATATACATTCAAATCTAAATTTGGTGATTCTTATAAAGCTGTATTTATTAAGGTAGAAAAATAGAATATTGTATTTAATGTATACAGCTTCATATTTACAATGGTTTTGTTACAAGATATATTGGTTTCCACATGCACTCTACCCCTAAGGCCACCAAATGCTAGGAGTAGGCCGGCTATCCAGTTACTTCATGCTATATAAGAAAGAAGTACACAAAGATTATTACATAAATAGCTAAGTATATTTTAAAATCCATTCTGAATTTGACTTGACTGTCAGGACTCACTCGTATAGTTTAAACTAAAAAATGGAATCACTTGAGATAGATTACAATAATTGGAACTCATGGTTTCATTATGGTTTGTTTTTATTTTAACTAATCCTTCAAAATAATTTTTTATATGCTAAACAGACCGTATGCAATTTAAAGGTAAGTCCAGTGGAGATAAACTAATCATAGAAATTTAAAAACTTTCCCTCAGTTGATCATAGAGTTCAGGAAAAAAGTCAACTTTCTATTATAAATGTAAATATGTAATTTTTTGAATTACATATGAATCCACTATGAATCCACTAATGAAATCTGATTCTTACTATTCCAAACACTAGAGCATAGCTATGCTTCATATACACATGTATAGGTGTGTAAAAATTAATTAATATATATTCACATATATATATATTTAATAATTAATTGTGCTCTTTATTGTGAGTTATGCCTTAACAAATCTTTTTGCAAGGAACAAATATTTGCTTGATTTTTCAGATTATTCAATAGATTCTGGTGCTTTTTTTTTAACTGTTTTACTCTTTATTGAAGAGTATTAATTTCAAATATAACCAACAATATAAAGGATGAGTTTGAAAGTCTATATATTGTCCAATAATATAGATATATAAATATAATATTTATATAACTATAAATTTTTAAAAAGTTTGCATTCTTTTTTAACATATTACCTTATCTTCACTGATCACAAAAAGCATTGTATTACAATTAATGTTTGAGCAAACCCTAACCCTAACCAGACATTTAGTAGACCTTTTTTTTTAAAGGATATTCAGGCTAATACTATCTAAAATTGTACTTTTTTATGGTTTTGTTTGTAACATTCTTAAAATGATGGAAAGCATCATATTTTGGGATGAAAGGAATACATAGAAAAGGACTGAGTATTTAATGGCAAGACTGATTGAAAGCAAAACAGAAGGGCAGTGCCTGTGGCTCAGTGGGTGGGGCACTGGCCCCATATATCAAGGGAGGTGGGTTCAGACCCAGCCCTGGACGAACTGCAACAAAAAAATGGCTGGGTGTTGTAATAGGTGCCTATAGTCCCAGCTACTAGGGAGGCTGAGGCAAGAGAATCGTCCAGGCCCTGGAGTTGGAGGTTGCTATGTGATGCCACAGCAATCTACCAAGGGTGATAGGGTAAGACTGTGTCTCTACAAAATAAAAAAAAAAAGCAAAACAGAAAAATCACTGAGTGAGGCTATCTGTTAATTCACAAAACATTCTAACCTAAAATATGTCTCTCACCACATTGAATTTCTAAACTATGTTCTTTATTCTAGTACGTCACCTACATAATTCAGTGGATTAGAAGTAGATTCTCTCTATTATCTAATCAAAGAGCAGTGAGGTCCAAAATAGTCCAGACTTTGGATGGTTGTTATGATCATACTGGGGAAAAGATATAAAGCTTTCATGTCTTATTTGGAATAGGGAAGCTATAGCATTGCCTGCTCTTCATCTGTCGAAAGAAGGGGCATTTAATACATTTTCTACATATGTCATAGACAGAGTTTATGATGAGGTTGAAATTCAGCATTACTGATTTTACATATTTGGTAGACACTTCATTCACCTTTAGTGCTTGGCTTATCCTACTTTTCTTGTTGTTAGTTTTAATTTATCCACATGATACAATGTGTAACACTCATGAAAAGGACAAAATGATATTTTTATTAATTTTGAATATGGTATTTAATACATGTTAAATTAATTAAATGAGGCAAAAATTGATGGTATATTTGGGGTTTGGTTGTGTTGATTGGTATTTCACCATTTATAATTTTGAAGAGTAAATTCTATGAAATTCTATAAAATGACCAATAAAATGATAATACCTGAGCTAAAGACTTATTTGAATATGGATATGAAAAAAACTATAACTTTAAATTTTAGTTTACCATTAGCATGTCCATTCTTTATTTTGTTTGTGAAAATATAAATTATTATAAGGATATATTTGGGAGTTTGATGTCATAACAATTAATGACTATTTAGAATACATTTTAAGTTCCAGTGACTCAGTGATGTATTTTGGGTCTACCTCCCAAAAGCCTTCCCTTTCCCTCCGGTTCTTTCTTCTCCGTGATGAGATGGCTTGTTCGCTTAGTATACCATGACTCCCATTCATTTGTTTAACTATTGGATATGTCTTTTAACTTATATTTTACTTTCTAGGAAATCTTTTTTGAGCCCAAATTGCATTTACTTGGAAGTTATTATCTTTTTTTTAAAGTTTCTCATATCTTTTATTAATTTTTCCACCTTCTGTAAGAGGTAATTGTATAAATTGCTCTTCTTTTTCCTTTTGCTTTTATATCCCAGTATACTTAATAGTGGATGTAGTAAAAGCAACAGCTACCTAGTCAATCACCAAAGATGTTAAGTGTGTGATAACATTTAATCTTGAACATTATAATTAGATGGACACTGTCATTACCCGAATTATACAGAAGATAAAATTGATAGCTAGAAAAATTATGTAATTTACCTTGAGCAATTCACCTTGATTCCAGCACCCACATTTTTAACTTCTTTCTTCCATTATCTTTTGGTGGTAGAAAGAGAGTCCTTGCTCTCTAATAATTATTTCCCTTTGCTTATACTTGGCCATTGTGTTTTCTGAGCCCCCTTATGGTTTAGGATATAAACATAACGGTATGGGCAAGCCAGCAGGGTATAGAAATTGCAACTGTTAGGTGTGGAGACTTGATGACAGCTTCCCATGTTCTCAGGTTTTTTGTTCCCAGTACCAAAGAATGGTTACTCATACCAAACAAACAGGGTAAAGGAGCACAGCAAGCAGGTGCAAGCAGGTGAAGTGCCAAAGTCTATTAAAACTTAGTACATTGCAGGGAAGAAATTATTCAGGCCCCATGAGTGGAGGAGACTCTGGGTTGAAAAAGATTCCTCCTTTTATGCTTATTCCCACATTTTCTATAAAGAGGAGGGTGAAATAGTCATAGTTTTTCTTGGAAAGGGGTGAATAACTCATTGAATTGGGGACTCTATCCTTCTCTGTTCTTGTAAGGCAATTTCAGGGAGTTGCCATGGTATTTATAAACTGTCATGGCACTGGAGGGTATGATTTTTACTATGTTAATAGTACTACCCTATGTTAAGGTAGTTCATTTAGGGGCCCTGTTACCTCAACTGTGCACATGCTCCAAAGACCCTCTATCAAAGGCTTTAACAATACCGCTATTGTGTGGTTTTTCTGTCTCTTTCTGATTGGTTATTCCTTAGAGTCCTCTAATGTAGACTAAATATCTGGGAAGACCTTGGGTACCCCTTTGATATGTCATCTATTCTTCCTTGGGATTCTCCCTCTGATCAAATTTTTCCCCCTAGAAGACAAAGTATCTCCTAGCATTATCTGCCTCTCAATGGACAGACACCCCTTGGCAAAGCATCTGTTCCCTTTTTTCCTTATCTTTACCTAACACAACCTTGTATCCTATGAGCTCTTATCTAACAAGTTGGCAAACTGTAAAACATCAGATATTCAAGAAAACTTTGTAGCTGCATTTAAAAATACTCTACCAGCTGCTAAGATTTGAGTCATGCCTGCGTTAGCTCTACAGTATTCAGCCAAATAAGGCCACATTCAGCAAACAGAGGGCAGCCCTTTGTGTATCCAGGGTCTGGCAAATATGTCTGGTAGCCAAATCTGGCCCACTGCCTATTTTGCAACCTAAGAATTATTTTTAAACTTTTTAATAGTTGAGGTGGTAAACAAAGAAAGAATATTTCATGATGTGAAAAATTATGTTAAATTCACATTTCTACATTATAAATAAAGTTCAGTTGGACCATAGAGATGCTCATTTATTTATATATTTTTAACTGAGTTGAACTCATTGCAACAGATACAAAAGCTAATGTATTTACACTGTGTAACCTAAAGTATTTGAGTTTACAAAACCTAAAGTATTTACACTGTGGCCATAAAACCTAAAGTATTTACAATCTGTTACCCCTTACAGAAAATATTTGCCAGCTGATAATCTAAATAATTCAAAACCATCTGCTAATTAGACCCTTCAAAGAGTACAGAAAGTCCTGGGTCTTGCTTAAGCCTAGTGGAGAAAAGTGATTTGTTACTTCATGTCTTATAAGAAATAAAGGATTGTCTCGGCTGCAGGCCCTGGAGATTTGGGGGACAGGAAAGGAGCTAGATAGGGCCGATTTAAAAATGTATATATATACTCTTTTTAGGCTTTGCTATTCTGCTAATGCTAGATTTGGGGTAACTTCATCAAAAATTTTGAGAAGAATATGGTAGGAATAATAATGCCTCCCCTAAAGATATAAATGACCTAGTCCCCAGAACGTATATTTCCTTACATGGCAAAAGAGAATTAAGGTTGCAAATGTAGTAAGCTTGCTATAGTCCTCCTTCAAGTGGGGGAGACTAGCCTAGATCACCCAGGTGGGCCCAATCTAATCATGTGAATCCTTATAATCAGACAACTATTCCCAGCTATGGTCAGAGAAAGAGACGTGACATGGCAATAGGGTCTGATAGATGCTATTTTGCTGGCTTTGAAGATGGAGGAAAGGGGCCATGTGCAAAGCCTGCAGCTGGTCTCTGGAAACTGGAAAAGGCAAGGAAACAGATTCTCTCCTGGAGCTGCCAGAAAGGAACACAGCCCTGCTGATACCTTGATTTTAGCCCTGTGAGACCCCTGCTGGACTCTGACCTACAAAGCTATGAGATAAAAAAATACTAAATTTGTGTTGTTTTAATCTACTAAATTTTTTATGGCAGCAGTAGAAAACTGATCAGAAAGTGAGCTGGGTCTGCCAGATTTTCTCACATCTATAATTTAAGTTTTGGTTGTCTAAATATGTTTAGAATCATGTTATATTTTAGAACTAGAAAGAACCTCAGCGCACATCCTGTGGATGTCCTATTTTATGCTTGAAAATAAAACAGTATCTGAATCTTTAAGAAAAAATTTTCAGTGAAAATCCATGTTGTTGATGGGCATTCAGTGGGTTTGTTTTTAAAAGATAATCATTTTTAGTTCACTCTTACATCCAACAAGGCAAAAGATTTTTATGCAGGGCAAAACATCTGACATAATGTATTTCAGATACATCTTATTATTCAAATTAATTTCTGATTATATGTATATGCTTAGATATACATTTTGCTTGAATTTTTTAAATTACTTTTCCTTAAAAATGAATAGCCAAATATATATATTATCTGTCAACTGAAGAAGAAGCATGAACGTAAATGAATCCCTTTTTGTTTCCTTGATAATTTAGTATGAAATGATGTTGCATAGCACACATATACACATACATTATGTGGAAGACATTTAATAAAAAAAGGTTAAATAATGCATTTTATTTTTCACTAAAATAGCGCTCATATTATCATTTGAACAAAATTCAGATGCCTTATAAACTTCCTTTAAACTTAAACTGTATAGTATACGGAAAATAAATCTTCTCTCAATAAAGCTAGATATAATACTAATCTGGTTTTAAAAAATAGCCATACGGTAGGTCAGAGATAATAAGATCATGGTCTATTTTTAAAGTAACATTTACTAACCTTTTAAGGTTGAGCACTATGCCCTGAAAATGAGACAGTTGTTATTAAATTTTTTAAGTTTTCTTGTTATGTACTATGTTACATGACTTAACCTCCAGCAATGAAATTGAGCTAATAGTGTAGTTATTTTCCTGTGTTATTCCACAGAATGTCCTGTCCCCCAAATCAAACAATAAATAAAATGTATTGCCATATTTAAAATTAGATACATTTGCTCTCAAGCACACTCAATTCTTTCTTTTCATCATGCTTTTGCATTTCCTTAAGAACTAGTATTAGGTTCTCCTTTCTGATTAGGCTGTCCAAATACACTTTTGCATATTATTTTCTTCACTTATGTGTGACTCATACATAGCCCAAAGTCTTCTTGACTTCAATGCATATATAGTCACCTACCTCAAAAATATCTTAAACTTAGCATATATAAGATTGCAATGGACTAAATGTGTATTTTTTCCCAAAATTCACGTTGTGACCCTAAATCCTATGGTGAGTATATTAAGACCTGGGGTTTGGGGGAGGTGATTAGATCCTGAGGGGGAGGCCCTTGTGGACAGGATTAGTACCCTTATAAAACAAACCTGAGAGAGATCCATAGCCCTTTCTACAATGTGAGGTTTCAGTGAAAAAAATGAAGTTTATCCTTATTCAGCAAATATACTGATGTCTTGATCTTGGACTTCCCAACTTCCATAACTGTGAGAAATAAATTACTTTTATTAATCCAAATAGTTGATTGTATTTTGCCATAGCAACCTGAATGGATTAACACCTCCCCCAAACACACACACACATACACATGACAGGCAAAATCCTTTCATATGTCTCTGATATTGTTCAAAGAATCAATCCTCCAGTCAGTTGATTAAGAAGAAAAGTTGTCCTGTGCACCTCTTTCAGCTCTATGTAAGAAAACTACCAACATATTTTGTTAATCTTAGCTCTTTCTCTTAAAGTTATTTATTTTTTAGTTTTCCTGTTTTAAAAACAAATTCTCAGGAAATTTTTTCTCTTACCTAGACTCCCAGAATAATAAAGTTCCTGCTTCTATTCCCTCCGATCTAAATCTGTCTTCCCACTGTCTCCAGATATATTTGTTTCAAAATCAAATTCAGTTGTCACACCATAGTTCAAAATCCTTCAGCAGATTTCCATGGCTAATAGAACTCTGAACTTAATTAATATGACCCATCAGTCCTTTTTGGACTTGATCTTTGCAATCTCTGCTCCTTTCATATCTACACACTGACCTTTTAGTTCCTCTTCCTTGCCATGCACCCTACCTTTTGCACAGATTCTCCCCTCCTAGATAGTCTTTTATTTCCTGCCACCCATTAGATATCAGTTTACATGTAACTTTTGCATAGAGACCTTCCTTCATCTGTCTATTAGGCCTATTACTAGATTATTTGTTCTCATAGCACCATGTATCTACCACTTAATAGCATTCATCTTGGGTGATCTTTTATATATTTGTGAATATTTAATTAATCATGTCACTTTTCCATCATAGGTGCATAAACTTTCTAAGTGTTAACTAGGCACAATATACATGTTTTCAGTACTTATGAAAAATTTGTAACACTTTATAACTCAAATCTCAGCAATACCAACAATCTATCCTCATGTTGAGCTACTTCTGCCTCCCTCAATTTTTAGAATCTTTGTCTTCAGTAGAGCTGTCATCATCCAGAACATTCTGGGTGCCAATCTCCATGAAGCCATCTAAGGAAATATTAAAATATTAATAGTATTAGCCAGGGTTCCACACAGAACTGAACCAGTAGGAGATACGTGATAGATATAAGAAGAGATTTACTTTAGAAATTGACTCATGCAGTTACAATCTACTATTTGCAAACTGGAGAACCAAAAGTGTGACTGGTGTGATTCAGTTTGAGAGTGAAGACCTGAGAGGTGCTGATATCCAAGGACAGAAGAAGATGTCTAAGCTCAAGTAAGAATTCATCCACCTTCCTCATTTCTTGCTCTAGTTAGAACCTGAGGATTTGTGTGATGCTCAACCAATGCCCATGGGTTAGCGTGATCTTCTTTATTCAGTCTACTGATTCAAATATCACTTTCTTCTGGAAAAGCTCTCACACACACATCCAGATACAATCTTTTACTAGCTATCTGAGCATCCCTTTGCTCGGTCAATTTGACACATAAAATTAAATATTACACTGATGTTTACTGTTCAATCTCTTATCAGAGAAAGACCCAGGATTCAGAACGGATGTATATTTGGATTGGAAAAGATAAGCTTTTTGTTTTTATTATTCTTGGTGAAAACAGGATGCCAATTAATGTGTCATTGGACTATATTGCTTTCTTGATCTGCCTACTTATTTTTGCACCCTTGCTAATTGCATATTTCTTACCTGTTCTTCAGTTTGCCAGCAGCATTGTAATGACAAGTGCATGATCCAGCCTGTCCTCTGCCCGGATTCTGTTCCCAGCCTCTGCAGTTTTACACGGCATTCTTGCACCTCGCAGCCTGAGTCCTGGCTGTCAGGAGGGAAAGACAGAACATTTGAAAGCTGAGCCTAAACTTTGTAGTTTCAGTTTAGCTTTTCATCTTTTTATTCATTTTTTTTCAATTCATTTGGTTGAATTCTAGGATAGGATTAATTTTCTTATAGCACTTTGAAGATATCACTCTGGTGTCTTCTCTTGTGAAGTTGATGATAGTCAGTCTTGTAATTGCGCCTTTGAAAATAATGTCTCTTTTCTCTGTTTTTTAGAGTTTGACATTTGTTTTCAACAGTGAGGTTATTCTACATGTAGATTTCCTCATAATTATTATTTCAGGGACTTTCTGAATTTCTCAAATCTTTCTAACCAGAATAGGGTTTTTATCAAGGACTTCCTTCATAATTATCCCTAAAGTCCACTTCTAGTCTTATGAGTAACTTGAAATGTCTCTTTCATCATTAGTTGCAGTTTTTGCAAGGCTCATCTGTGTCTTTTCCCCATAATGCTGCTTTGGTATCAGGTTAAAAATGCTATTCCAATTATCTGATTGATTTTCAATGGTGGTTTGATCCACAACTTCCTGGAAGCACACTCTTTATCATGTAGTTAAAATATAACAGAGTACTTATATGGATGGGATATTTTGGAAAGAATATTGCAAAATATATACTAATTTTTGTCAGGAACAACTGCATGAATAGAGATGTTATTTTCTGATGTAGTGAGCACTTGGAAGGAGATATACATGGGGGGACTGTTGTGGAAGATTATACAAGCAATGCATTAGAAGATCATTAGCAATTCATGAATAGTGTCATATATTATCCCACCCTGTCCATAAGGCCCATAATTGTGTAGGTTAATAGGGTATGTAGGTTTACAAGAGGACATATTAGACTCAGACATTTGTAGGTAGGCTCAATTATGTATTTTTCTCAAGAATTCAAAATAAATAGAAAGATTGGTAGTATAGAGATTCAAAGGATTATGGCTACTTTTCAAAAATCAGTAGGCTATTTTTTAGAAATTCATGAGATCAACTGGGAATAGAGTATAGAGGGCAGAGCTTTGAATTGAGAAATTCAATGTTTAAGATATAATGAAGTCAAAAACAGCTGGAAATGTCACACATTACATATACAAAATCTTGAAATTTGTTACCAAGTACAAAAACTACCCCATATGTAAAAAGGATTATAAAGCCAACACTCTTATAGCCAGGTCCAGCTTAATTTCAAAATACTAATAAATGCAGCTAAACTACCCTGCATACTCCTCACATATTTTACATTCCTGAGGTAGTTTCCAAAGGGACTTCAGAGAATTGGTTTTATCTTTATTTGTACTCGAAGTGAATATACCATTAAGAAATATATAGGGGGTGCCAAAAAATGTATATGCATTTTAAGAAAGGAAAAAATCTGCATCAAATTTGTAGTACTCAAATCAGGTTTGACTTCTGCTACTAGAAGAGGTACTCAACATGACTTGTATTCATCTTTTGTTATCAGTATATTTTGAATATTACATTTTTAATACAGATTTTTCCTTTCTTAAAATGTGTATAATATTTTTTTTTGGCCACCAGTATATAATTCACATTTCATGCTTTGAAATATATAAATAATTTTTCTGCAACTTACTTTTTCCTCAAAACATTATTATTGTGAGGTTCACTCACTTGATATTAAGTTGAATAACTTGCTTTTCAATACTTTGCAATATTTTATGGGTAAGCCCCAGTTAGTGTATTCATTCCTCTCTTGATGAAATATTTGGTTGTTTCCAATTTTATTCTATTAAAATGTTTTTGTAAAAAGTATTGCATTTCTATCTTGCTTGTGTCCACATAGACATGCCACAATTTCTCTGAGAAATAAAAGGGGGACAATTGTTGAGTCAAATTATCCTCCCGTGTCCCAGAATGCTACAACAATTTATACCTCTATAGGCTGTATACAGATATTTTTTTCTCACTTTCATCAATAAAAAAGTTAGTGTTTTGAACAACTTGAAAATATTAAGTTTTGTAAACTTTTTACATTTTTATAGATATAAAGTGTTTTTAATGAGTTTTAGTTTACACATCCCTGATCATTTATAAGTTTTATACATTGTTCTATAGCTTATTAAATCAGCCCCATATCCAGCTCCTGGATTTGCTTTGTAATTTATTTTCTGTAATTGATTTAGAATTTAAACATAGAATTTAACATATTTTTAGAATATACTTTAGAAAATATTTATATTTAGAAAAAATATGTTTAGAATATATTTTAGAAAATATTTATATTTAGAAAAATACATTTTGATATATTTTTAAAAATACAAATTTGTGTTGGACCTACAAGTTGTCAATAACTTCTTTCTATGTGTAGCTAGTGTTTTCACATATATTGAATCTTTTCATAAACAGAGTTGCAAAAGTTTTGTTGCACAAATATAAATGTTAATTTATCTTTTCGTACGCTTTCCTTCTTTTGAAATATGTGTACTTTTCCCAGCCAACATTACTAAGTTTTTCTTTAAAATTAAAATTTCAATTTTCACATTTAACATTTCAACACTATTTTACCTGACATAGATGTGGTGTTGGAATTATATTTGTGTATAATATTATGTACTATATTTCAGGATATGACGATTAAGTTCATCAACTCACCACTGTGTGTTTACACTGGGCAGCACTGTATGAACAACTGTGTAAGGCTTTCATGACCTCGGTATATGAATGTTTTATAGCTGTGTTCATGTAAACATGTGATAGTGTCTTGCTGAGAGCCGTTCATTATTACTGAGGATGTTTTTGTGTGCCATCATGAGAATGTTAGAGCTTAAATTACAGCAACAAACATTTAATTTCTTATTAAACTTGGAAAAGGTGGAAGTGATATCAGAGACATGTTAGTCCAAGTTTACAGGGATAATGCCATGATGAAAATGGCAGTGTACAAATGGATTAAACCTTTTGCTGAAGGGACAGAGGAATCGCTGATCAGTGTAGGTAGTAATAATCAGCACTGGCAACCCATAAAAATTCACCAAATTGTGTTTCAAAATCATCAGCTGGCTGTGAGAAGCATAGCAGACCAAGCAGACATCCCTGGAAAAACAGGAAAATCTTATCTAAAAATCTTGACATGAAAAGGTGTGTGCACAAATGGTCCCATTTTTTTCACCTATGAAAAAAAAAATCACTGCAGAATGGAATTTTGTCATAATCTTTTGGAAAGGTAAGACAATGTTATTGCTGATGGTAACCCTGACACTGAAACAAAGTGACAACGTATGCAATAGAAGTCAGCCATAACCAAAAAAGTTCCATCAGTGAAAATCAAAAGTCACAATGATGTTGCTACACATTTTTGATATCAGAGGTATTGTTCATTATGAATTTGTACCAGCTAGACCAACAGTTAACCAAGTTTATTATTTAGAAGTACTGTAAAGTTTGCATTAAAAAGTTAGACTAGAATGACTTGAACTTTTCATCAACAACTCATGGCTCTTACATCCTCACATGCAGCAAGTCACAAAGCACTGTCTGTGAGGGAGTTTTTAGCCAGAAAACAAATAACAGTAGTGAAAAACCCTCCCTACTCACTTAATCTGGCCCCCAGTGACTTTTTCTTTACCTGAAGATAAAGGAACTATTGATATGAAGCCATTTTGATGACTTTCAGACACCAAGGGTAATATGAGGAGAAATATATGGCATATCATCAATGATCAAGAGGTGATTTTGTTTTAATACTACTTACTTCTTAATTTCTTAAAACATTTTTTTCTTATATTTTCTAGGGAAACATTTATTTTCAATAAATGTTAAAGAGAAGTAGTGAAGACAGGCATCTCTATTATCCTCACTCCTAAATTCTTTGCTTTACATATTTTTGTCTCTATGCTGTGTTTTTTTTCTCTATGTGTCAATGGGTGACAAATTTTTAACAATGTCATTCAGGGATGAATAAGAGACTGCATCTCCTACATGCAGTCATGGAATTTTTAGTCCTAAGCACTATATTTTATATTTTTAAAAACTCTAGTTACTCTTCATTTATATATTGCTAAATGATCTTGATCATTTCTTGTTCCTTGCTCATGTTTGCAATTCTCTCCTTTTTCATCTTTATGTTTGAAATACCATTATTTTATATGCAGCATTTTTTAGGTTCACTACATAAGCATTTATGGTTATGATATCTCATTTCTGGTGGATTTCTAAATTGTTCATTTGGAAATTTTGGATTATGATTCTGTATATTTTCACACCAATTTAATTTTATCGAAATCTACTTTTATTCTGACTCGGACAAATCATAACACTTCACAGAAATATGTGATTATTTATTCCCTTTGGTTTGTGTATTCACTTGGAATTTGCTGTAGTATTGACATTCTAACCTAATGAGAATTTCAGTAATGTTACCTAGCCTCACTTATTTGAGATATGTCCTATTTCTGTGAACTTTGCTGTTTCAAAAATTAACACATACATGCATGTGTAAATAGAAATAAACTGCCATTATAGGCAATTCTTTAAAATGCAAATATAAATAAAGAACAAATTCATTTCTGTCCTTTGGTGTATTCAGCATGACTGCAATTTCAAATAGAGTTGTATGCCCCTGCGTGCCTGAGAGGACTAGCTGTGATTAGCCAGGGTAAAATGTAGCTACCTGAAGAGAATGCTTCATACAAAATCAAGGGCACTAGCTAAAGAGGGACCTGCACAATCCTAGACAATATCTATCTAAAAAGATTCTAAGGCAATCACCTACAGCAAAGAGGGCGAGATACCATTCTCTTAAACTCTGCATAAGCATCTGAATTATAATATCAAAGATGTTTGCTTTTTGCAAAGAAATCTATTTGAATTTGTCAATATATTCTTTACAATCTCTATCTCTAAATGGTAATATTTTTGTGAAAAAAAATTTAATTATATATATCCATATTTACATTTTAATTAAGAAGATATGAGTAAATAAATACAAAAGTGTATATAAGTTTATGCATGAGCTTGTAAGCTCACATATACATAGTCATTTAGGGTACATATACTAAAATTATATATAGACTCACACATTAATCCTAAACACATACACACACACACACATAGATATACACATGTATATGTGGGTTATTATAAAAGTTTTGCAATGCACAAGAATCAAAAAGCATAAAATCCACGCAGATAGAAATAAAGGAAGCCCACCCAGCAACACTGATAAGTTGAGCTAGTTGAAACTTTCACAGGTGAATCAGGAAGGATGCTGTCACCTGTGTTTCTTGGAAGTGAAATAATGAACCATAACACAGTCTGCCTCAAAACTTTCATAGCAAAGCACATACAGGTACAGACTGTGTTCAGATCATGGGTCTCGCCTTTGATCAATGTGGAGAAGCTTGTGTTTTGCTTCTGAATCTCAGATTTTAGAACCTTAACACAATCACAGTAATAAGAATATTTACTACACGTGCCTGTTGGTAGATATACAGAATGCAATACAATTAATGTATCTAGAAACACATGCCGACAATAATAGCTTACCATAATGTTATAAAATAATTAATTTCCATGCAAAGACTAATGAAGTAGAATGCTGCACACAGGAATGTGCTATGTCTAGCATTTAAAGTCTTGTCCAAAGTCATAGGATGAAGTAATGACAATGAAAAGCTTTGGATTTCTGGCCCCCTTTTACTTCACTGACCCTGGATGACATTACTTGGACATGTTTCATGATGATTGCTTTTTAGAAAGATAGGCTGTGCTTAGTGGATGAATTATCCCCCTTTGAAGCAATAATATGCTCTTGAATGTGCAGTTAGTTAATATCAGTATGTGTTAGATCGCTAGCAGGTCTGGAAAAACAGCCCACTGAAATCAAATAAAATCTACCTGATTTATGTGCCAGACAGTTAAATAAGACTCACAATGATTTCAGCAGCTTTACTGGGGCTCAGATTTACAGACAATTGAATTTCCACAGCAGAATCTCCTGACAATAAAATTTAGCGATAAAGTAGGAAACATTGTTAGCACTAAGAGGGATATTGTTAAGAAGAAAAGAAATTGAGATTTGTTATGGCAGCAACAAAAAGATGTGCAATTCGGTGGTATATGTGAAGTTACATCAGTTATCTAGGGAGAGTGAAAGAAGAGAGGTAATGTCAATGTTTAGGATGATATTAATCTTGCAGAAACAGATGGTAGAAAATGACCTGGGGATATCATAGTAATTAATAGTCTGAAATTAAAAGTTCAGAGTCTAGCAGGTGTAATAAAAGAAAGTAAAATCCCAGAACATATATATTTTTTTAAAAGGTAATTAAAAGTCAAGTAGATAATAGACCTTGTTCACATAGCTTGCCAGCACTAATCAGTATTTTAATATTAACTAAACTGAAGTATTGTCTTCGTTTTTTTCCCTTTCCATGAAATGAAAACCTTAAAAGGTGGTGTTAAATAATCATCAGAAATGTGTAGGATGAAAATGCAACAGCACATTGATTAGAAATTATTAAGAGCTATTTCTGGACTACTGTGTCATTACAAGTATGAGTTAACTTTTGAATGCAGAGAGGTGTATTTTTTTTTGCATACTTTACAATAACCTCAAATACATGTGCTGTTATTCTAACAGTGTAGTTACTACATCTGAAAATCACATGTATTTGTTACAACTTATGCTATTTGAATATCAAAAGTTGATTTTTCTTAAGCACATAGTTATGAAATTACTCTTGCTAAGGAATATGTTCTTTACTTTCTGTAGACTTGATTGATATTTTACTGATGAAGCCTAATCACATTTTAATTATAGCTTGAATCTAACTAATTTCAGAGATCCAAATTATATTCTCCCTAAAATCATTACATACTTATGATGCATATATTTAATATTTGGCTGAAAATATGTTTCAAAAACTCATTCTGATTTCAACAAATGTTTATTGACTGCGTACTATATCATAAACTCCAGGTAAAGTTGTAATAGTGCACAGATGAAAAAGATGAAGTTCTATCTTTCCAAAGAATTGCTCTGCAAGGATGTCAGAAGCATAAATTGAGTGTTCCTATTGGGGCCAAAAGACTGGTGCAAAAGCAGGGAAGGCAGCGGCTTTGATGCTGAACTGACCTAATTTTTGAATTCCAGCTGCGCTCTTTATAGCTGGTGAGTTTGGTCAATTGCTTGAAAGCTCTGAGCTTCACTTTTCTCTCTTGTAACCTAGCGGGAATACTGTGTTAGAGTATTGATATCAGCAAATTTGAAATATTATTGGGGCTTAAATGCTTACGGTATTTGTCATTATCGTTGTTTTAATTGGGGGGACTGAATATATAATTTCTATGGCTTTTCTCTGGGGGGTGATGGTGAGGGGATTTTAACATCAAAGCCACACAACATATTCTTCATTTAATTTTCTTCCCATTTTTAAAGTATGACAATATAATCTTTGTTATTTTGTAAAAAGTTGTTATTGTTATTAATTTAAAGAATAATTATGAAATGCCAATTATTTGGCCAGTATCTCCAAGACTGCCATCCTGCTTACAATCTGTGAACTCAAACAGAACGTGCATAAGATGAGAAACACTGAGAGAAGAGGACTTGATTGTATTGGATTGAGTCTTGACGTACACATTAGGAAGACTAATACTGTAAGAAAACAAAGTAATATTTAACTTCCTTTTAGAGGCACATACTTTAATGAAGTAAACTTGAATGTTAAAAGAGAAGTAAGTCCTTTCAGACGGAGTCGTACAGATACAAAGATAAATATTATTATAAATGTTTTCTGTGTTCAGACTTACAATTACCATCTACTAGTTCTACAGTTTCTTTTTGAATGATTGGTTTCAGGCATCAAATTTTATCTCTTGCCATTTTCCATTTGGATCTTTGTTTTTACCACCTATTAAATGCACCTGGAGAAAAATTAATTCTAAAATGTCAATGTGATTATGGATTTTGAAAGGAATTAGTAAGATAACACATTATAATAAATTAGCTATTTGTTTAATATTTCTTTGGACAACTAAGAACAGTATGTAAATACTGTATCTAATATTTAAATATACTAGTCTATTTTATTAAATGCTTACATACAACAAACACTTAGCCTAGTAGACTTCTTATTTTTGTGTGCTCCTCTATATCTATAACTTTCAGTTTTCTTACGATTTAGTGACTTTAACTTTTTACCATTTTTGGGGGGGTGGTACACTTAAGATGATGTGTTACAGGAAACTTTCACAGATGTTGTTGCTCATAGTAACACATATTTGAAACAATTGCAAATTATTTTAAAAACTGAAACTATAGTGGTTGTACTTCTATACTAAATAGACAAATGTAATTAAAGTGAATAATGTGAAAATAACATATTTTTTTTAAAAAAAGGACCTTATTTTCAGTTTTTTAAAGGGTCAAGACAGTGTTTAAAAGTGATAGCAAATACTGAAAACAAAATAAATAAGATAAATAAGGGAAACTACAAACATTTGTGACTTCAAAAACTCACACAACATTCTATCTTAAGAAAAACAGAACAATAATTTAGAGCACATTTGTAAATAATATTAAAAAGATAAATATTTTATTTGCTTAGGAATTTATTGTTACCTTTGGGTTGAATAATCTGTGTGATATTACATCTTATGTAGCATTAACACAAAAAGCATTTGTATCTTTAGGCATTTTACATGTTAATTATGTCTTTCTGAAAGAACAATCTCCAAAGATGAAGGAAAGGATAAACTCAAATTTAAACAGAACTTACTACACAAACTTTTGAAAACTCCCAAAATTAGGAAGGACATCATCTAAATAATGATCTAGAAATGCTTTGTCTGTGATTTTGCAAATGAATCTTCAATTTATAAATAAGAACATAATCCTGTGGTTATTCAATTTGACAAAGACTGTACAGCCCAGTCATTATTTGGATTCTTCATAATAAATGCTATAGCTAAGTCATTGAATATAACCCTTTTTGCATTTACTCTGATGTAACACATGGAGAGGAAGAGAGAGTCTCTAAAGAAAATGATATTTATTTGAGAAAGGACATTGCCATGGAACTATGCATCTCCTAGTAAACTAAGCATATTCAGGGAAGTAAAAGAAAGCAAAAATTTTTTTAGGAAAAATTAGGAGGATTACAGAAGTGTTTTTTAGATAATTATGCTTGGCTATTGGGATAAATAGCAAGGGTGGTGCTATTCCTGAGGTTGGACAAACATGTCTTTGCAAAAATTGTTATGGCCTTTGTGCAAGGTTGTGTTTTTTGCAGTCCTGTGTGATAGCTCTTGTTATCAGGCATTTGTGCAATGACAATCTCCTGCCATGGCCTTCCTCAGCCTTCTATTTCCCAGGCCTGCAGTTTATCAGGGGTTTTAACAGAAGCAGCTCCGTTTTGATTCTGACAACTTTCAGAAATTTTCTACTCATATCACGTTTTTGTATCACTGAATGGTGGAGCTAAATCCGGGGGTGGGGGGGAGGCAAAAACTCTGAATCCAGTAATAAAATCACTTAAATTTCTTGCTATAACTTTTTAAATCAGAATGTTCAAATTTAAAACATAATTATCCAGACATTTCAGTATTTCCAATTGTCCATCACAGTAGTAAAAATACCAGCACTTTACGAAGTAAAATTATTGCTAGATTAAAATTCACTGTGGAGGCTATCTGTCTGTTCACATTAAAATAACTGTGCACAGCCATTTGAGAAAAAAATTCTATTGGAATGCAGATGATTAATCTGCAGAAAAATGTATCTGCACTATTTTGAGTGTTTGTATATTTTTGAACTTTGATAAGTGCCAATTAAGAGACAAGCATCCTTAAAACATGGAAATTAAAATCAATCGTTTTTAAATAGCACAAAAATATTTTTAAAATTCCTGTTTTGTTTAAAACTGGAATGCAACATTTACTCAACCAACTTATTTGACAAGATTTATTAAATATAATCTGATACCATTTAGACATATAGATATGTGAGCGAGTGTCTGTGTGTCTGAGAAGTACCAACTAGAAATATAAATGAAGAGCTTTTTTACATTTTATGTGTTTAACAATTCATGAAACAAAAGCTGCTTTAAATGCACAGGAATGAAATTGGTTCCCATTGTAATGAAGATATAATAAAAAACTGAATGTAATATCGTTTGAAGGGAAGAACTGTAACCCCTTTTCTTTTTGGCTGTCCTGGTACAGCGAGTTTGAGGCAAGTCAGGATCAGCATATTCTAAGATAAGAATATAGCAACCTGGTATGAGATTTGCATCTCCACTTTAGATTTCTTACTCTCCAGCCTCTTTTTGCCTTATCAGTGCAGCTACCAAAGGGCTTAGCAAATACAGCTGGAGTGGAATCTTTCACTCATTTCAGACCGAAAATTTAATTGTTCACGTTCATTTCTAGCAGCAAGCCAGGTCTGCAGACTTGTGATAAATCCAAGCAAAGAACAGGACAGACCTAAGGATGTATGCAAATAAAATATTAACCCACATTTGAAAGCGTTAATGTAGCAAATTCTATTATAGATATTACATATGGAACTTAATTTCATTTATGCTTTACATAAAATGGCTTCTTCAATAACAAACACTGAACCTGCATTTCATGTAATAAAGGGTAGTTTAAACAGGCCTGAGATTATCATGCCACTGGCAAGTTTATTTGTGTCATTTAGATCAAAGGCTTATGTTTGTTGTATTTGCATGCCTGCTCCTCAAAAATACTGCTGTTCTTTTTCCCACTTAATGACTTAATGCCTTGTAATTCTTCACAATAGAGAAAATTGCACAATTAAATTGTAAAAGTGATCTTATTTTTTCCAAAAACAATTTTTCTCTTTGTGCAATTGCATTATTTGTTTACCCATGCTGTGCTTTGATTTGTTTTAATAATTTATTTTAAGAAAGCAATGCATTATACTGAGAAAGAATAATAATGAAAAGAATGAAAGAAAAAGATCTCCACACTTACCAGATGAAAATATATCTTTGTCTCCAACAGAAACACAGTCTTTAGATCTCCAAATAAAGGAACTAAAAACTGTAACAAAATTCCTGTTCAAATAAGATATATAGAGAATAGATATATTATGACTGGGCATTGTAAATAATTCAATTATGATTATATGCTAATTTTATTAAAAATCAGCTTGATTCTGAATGATTTTTAATTTAAAAAAACAGATAAGAGAGAAAAGAAAAATATAAAATGGGAAGTGGGAAGGCAAATTGGATTCCCTCTAGAAAATCAGGAGAGGATAGAATGAGAATAAAATAGAATTTGAAGTCCCATATGAAATGTCTTGTCATTTTGGAATATCTTCAAGCATAAAAATTTTCATTGCTTTTCCTGCATTATCAATATATTTTCCCCTTTGAAAAGTTAGGATTCCCCCCTCAATAATAGACAATTAATAGATATTTCCCTATTTCTTTGCAAAAGATTGGTGCTTTATATTCTGGAAAGAAAACATATTTTAACTAAGAGTACAATTTCTGGTTTAGTTATAACTTTATTAATTGGCAGTTGCTAGGCATCTTTTGTAATCATTATTCTTACCCAGGTCAGTTGCAGTTTTTCTTAGTTTCCCAAGTTGTGTTGTGAGACTATGCAATGATGCTATCACCATGTTCTCTGTTCTGTTACAATTACTCATTATACATACTGTGAGAAAGAGACAGTATATAGAAGGAAATATTTTCTTTTATTAATCCCTTATGGATATTATGGCTATATCTGTCTATTGATGTGGCAGTTTTATTAGTTAGAAAATTGTTAGATTACATCTCTGTAAAGAGTAGCTCTCTGGAATCATAAATTGGAATCTCTCCCTTGCCACTTTTTCATTTTGATGTGTTATATTGATGAAAGGATGATAAAACAAAGTTTTCTTGTTGAAAGTTCCTGCTTATATTTTTAAGGCACAAATTCATGTGGTTAAATAGTGTAATGTTACTTCTTAAGACAGAATGGTGCAAGGGTTTGGAGTTCTAGTGGATTTGTATTCAAAACTTTCTCTGTGACATTGAGCAAGCCTATTACTTATGAGTGTTAATTTGCTGGATCATAAGACTGATATAATGATGACTGTTTTGAAGGTTTTGAGTGACAGTGGATATTCAATTGGTATGACTCAACTAGCATGAAATTTATATATTACATTAGATGACTGCCATTAAGCCTATGTGAAAATACAAAATGAATTAGATTTTTATTTCATTGAGGTCCACCCAATCCTTCAAGTAGCTACACTGTACCACACTTTCTAAAGTCCCACAAGTCAAGATAAATACTGCCATTGCAGTAGACAGATGGAAATTACACACTGTAATACTATGTGCTAAGTAGTCTTACTAAGATTAACTTACATTGCTGATAAAGATTCCTGATAATAATTGTTCTCAGAAATTTTTGTATTGGGAACTCTTGAAGTTACCAAAAATAAAAAGAATTATACCAAAAATATATTCTTCAAATTTTCAACATTTTTTTATATTATAGAATTTAGGAATAGAATATACCAACAGAGGTAAATAGTCTACATTTTTAGAGTTTTAAAATTTAGCCCAGACATCATAGCCAGATGTTAAAGAAGAGAGCAGAAATATTCAAGTGAAGATGAAAAGAGCAATAATCCAGGCTGAGATCAGCATCTTCAAAGGATTTGGAGGCAAAGGAGAAGCCAGTGGTTGGGTATTTTCTGGATGTAGAATATAAAATATAGAATCATAGTAAGAGAGGATTATAGAAGTGAAAAGCTATTAGATGATTTTTATGTCAACCATATAAAGGGGAGTAGGCAGTCAAATTTTTACTTCAGAAGCATCACTCTGTCTTGTAGTGTGGAAAATGAAATAAAGTCAGAAGTGGGAATCCACCTAAGAGGTGGTTTTAGTAATCTACCTAAGACATGATGCCGAAGCCAGTATATGGGATTACTATAACAATTAGGGAATAAAATCAACTAGACTTGAGGACTGATGAAAGAAGAGGGAAGCCACTGATCTCTGGATCAATGTCATTATGGTTGTTAGTGTGGCACTCAGGTTAGAAATTTTGGGGGAGATATCATTTTAGAAAAAATATATGGTTTTAATGTTAACACAGTAATTTGTTTTTTTTTTTAACTTATTACAGTTTTGAACATTTTGTAATCTATAGATAAAGGCTATTCAGCTGAAATGATCATTTAGTTTTCTATCAAATAATTTTGAAATATGTCAATATAAGAAATTCTCTTCTGTAATATTTATTTTATATTGACACTATATCTTCCTGGACTCTTACTCCCACCATGAGATCCTTAAAGTTAATACTGTGTTTCCCCGAAAATAAGACACTGTCTTATATTTATTTTTTTCTCAAGAAGACACACTTGGGCTTATTTTCAGGGGATGTCTCATTTTTATTAAGTATAATACAACAATCTACATTTATTCAAATACAGTTAAGTCATCTTCTTCTGAAACCTGACAGGGGGAGCCGATCTTGTTGGTGGGGCCCGTGCTAGTGATGCATGAACTCCTTTCCCCTAGCCTTTTGCAAGCAAATGTACAATAGGATGCCTGCAACCATGGTTACCACACGTGCACTCTTGCAAAAGCAAATGACTCAGAGAAAGGAGCTGTGGCAGATAAAAGGTATTCCAGTCTTCCTTTTGCTCTGCACCAATCACTAGGTCTTATTATCAGGGGAGGGCTTATATTCAACAAATGCATAGAAATCCTGCTAGGGCTTATTTTGGGGGTAGGTCTAATTTTCAGGGAAACACAGTATGCTGTCACAAAAAAGATAAAATTTTCTAGAAGCAGTGATAGTTACATTTCTTTTGACTATTGGAGTACATCAAATGTGGATAACTGCATATGGAGTGGACTCTGAGAGCTGGACTGCCTCTGAGCAAGATGATCTGCACCTTGGGCACAGTCTATCAGGCAACGCATCACAGGTATTAAAACTTAATCATCCTCTGATGTTTGGGAAAGAGAGCCTGAGAGATGGCAATCCTTAAGCGGGCAGTCATTGTCTAATACTGCCCTCACTGGTCATGTACCATCTCAATAAATAGCTACTTCAGAGGTTGCTGGGGGTTACTCTGCACTTATGGTTAGCCCACATCTTGCAAGCTTGTACTTCAATCCATGTATATCCATGTCAAGCCTGTTTCCTTCATGCAGTGACAGGAGTGCTATGGTGTAATTTTCTGAGATGCTTAATTAAATTCGTAGTCCAAAAGATTGCCATGAAAGTTTTATTTATGGTATTTTAGATTAAAGGTGGGGAGAGAGAGAGAGAAAAAGAGAGAGAGGTTTGTTTTGTTTCTTTTAGTCTACAAATTAGGTAACTTGTTGCTTAACCAAATTTTCAGAAAAGGGCACATTATTAACAATTGTGAAATGTGATTCTCATCTTTTTTTTTTTTTTTTTTTTGAGACAGAGCCTCAAGCTATCCCCCTGGGTAGAGTGCTGTGGCTCACAGCAACCTCTGACTCCTGGGCTCTAGCGAGTCTCTTGCCTCCGCCTCCCAAGTAGCTGGGAACACAGGCACCTGCCACAACACCCGGCTATTTTTTGGTTGCAGCCATCATTGTTGTTTGGTGGGCCCGGGCTGGGGATTCGAACCCGCCACCTTAGGTGTATGTGGCTTGCGCCTTAGCCGGTTGAGCTATAGGCACCGAGCCAATTTTCATCTTTATGCCACAGTTAGAAAACACTAACTTCTTGTGCTAGATTCCTGAAGCTCTAAATTCCATTAATGAATATGTTTGGACACTTCGTAACCTTTTTCTCTGGACGATTATTGAATTGTGTTTGTTATCATTACAACAACATAAAGCAATTGAAAAGTTAACCCTTTATAAGTCATTTGAGAAACCCAATACCACTTATATTATATAAAAACGTATTGATGTACTAAATATGTTATACATGGGTAAGAAGTATTACTATGGAGAGAAAAGTTTAAATCTACCTTGTGCAGTTTTACAATAAATAGAATGAATTTATCCTATTAAGTTGGGAGCTGGAGCCAACTTGAATGAGTTTAGAAAAAAGTAGCATACAAAATCTGTGTTCATTTATTTATTAAATATTTTTATTTTATATTTATTTAAAAAGTAATTGTTAATTAAACCTCTAATTACCAAATGTGGAAGTCGTACCTCTGTCCTAATCTACTTATCTCACAAAAATGCAGAAAATGCTACTATATTATTAGATCTAACTACATGAATATTAAGCTCCAGACAGCACCCTTTCCCCCTTCTTGTCCAGTTCTGCAAGCCTTTTTTTTTTTTTTTGAGCTCAGTCACTTTTGATTCTTAGTGAGCACATCTGTGAAATGGATAAGTCATCTTAATGATTCCAAGTCCGTGGCAAATGACCATACATTTTGAATAATGCTCATATAAGCTAACAATAAAAGTAATTTATCGTTTTACTTGGAACAGGTGCTTCTGGAATGACTTTGAGTAAGTCATGCTTCAGTTTGATTCTCACAGCTGTGAGAATGTGGCCCAAGCAGGTGACAGATTGCTTACCCACTGAATTAACATTTGTCTCTTTAAATAATGCAAACATTTTTTAGTACTTCCATATCATTACATGTACGTCATTTTCAATATTCATTATACAAACATGCCATCCTAGTTTTACCTTGAAAATTATATCAGCCACTCTTTGTAATACAGAAGCTGCTAGGGTAACCCAAAATAATCTGTTGTGCAAATTAAAATTTCTATTTCCATTCCAGGAATTTGAAACATCCAATGAGAAATGTGTTTCCTAATTTTTTGTTTAGCAGCTTTACACACTCATAAGATCAGATGTACTTGATGCTGGCTTTTTGCTGGAATCTGGAAACATCAATGATATATATATATATATATATATATATATATATATATTCAAATATATATATATATATTTTCATATATATATATATATATATATATTTCATTTTAGGCATCACAGTCATTTCCTGCCTTCTCAGCAGGGAGTGATATCCCTTGATTTCTTTAGCATAGAGACAACGCCATAGTAGTCTAATATAAATATTTAGAAAGCTGACGCTTAAGGATAAATTGAGGGCACTTTATAATTATCAAACATATGTGGTTTAAGATGTATATGGCCTTTTCATCTTTAACTCACCTTAAAAGTCCAGTATGCCATCGTTACCACTGAGGATACCCAGGCAGCAATATTCTTGTATGCATTCAGCCCTGACTGCAAACAGCTTCATCAAGTCATTATGACTCTTTACATGCTAAGTTACTATACTGACAGGGATCTAAGAGGAGGATGGAAAGGCTGGGAAATCAAGTTCCACCACTCACATCAATTCACCTTCCTCAACCACGGTCCTGAATGACTCATGGAACTTTGGCAAGTAAATTACTTGAGCTCTGAAGTGCGTTCTTACAGTGCCCACACTTTGCCAGTGGGCCAAAGAACTGGTTGGCCCTAACAGTGACCTGCTCATTCACGCACCTAGAAACTTTCTTCTCTTTGTTCTTGATTGCACCTCACCCTGATCCATCATTATTGTTACCACTGTTATTTTATTGACAAATAAAATAATTGCAAGTCAAACTCTTCTTTCAGATCCACTGGTAAAATTACTAAATTTAAGAGACTCTGAAAATCTGTTTTTAATTATAAGGCAAATTCATTAATTTTCCTTCAAATATATGTTTTGTGGGCTTCTCGTCATCAATCATCAAATTAAGTAAACAGAAGATTTTGCTTAACAATATGTTTTAAATTGTGCATGTGCTTATTGTTTTATCTGTTCATGATTTTAAATTAATGCTAATTTAGCATATCCATAATGTAACCAGATTTATCAGACAAAAAGCTCATACATTTTTGTTTTCATTTAGCTCCCAAGACAATTACAAATTAGAAACTTCAAAAATAGAATTCAAGAGAAAGTCTGCTGCGGGGTGCGGTGGCTCACGCCTCTAATCCTAGCATTCTGGGGAGCAGAGATGGGTGGTTTGCCCTGAGCTCACAGGTTCGAGACCAGCCTAAGCAAGAGCAAGACCCCATGTCTAAAAATAGCTGGGTGTTGTGCCAGGCACCTGTAGTCCTAGCTACTTGGGAGGGTGAGGCAAGAGAATCACTTGAGCACAAGAGTTGGAGGTTGCTGTGAGCTATGATGCCACAGCTCTCTACCAAGGGTGACATAGTGAGACTCTTTGTCTCTTTAAAAAAAAGAGAGAGAGAGAAATTCTGCTAACACTGAGAAGACATACAAATTAGGAAAACTAAAATAAATTTTAAAAATGGGCCAGCAGATCATTTTATAATTCCATATTTAGAAGAAAGGTGATGCACTTAACTAAGCCTATAAATATATAAATTAAGATTCATATTTTGACTCTACAATGTCAAGAAAATTGTCAGCAATAATTAGAACTATGTTTGAAAGAAGTTTAAAAAATTAATATATTTTAAAATAACAAAGTATGTATATTTTGCTCCAACAACCCATAACCATCCTAAAAAGTTACATGACAAAACTCATTTTTAAAAACTCAGAATAGCTAACAGTAGGATAATTTAAACTGAAATTTTAAGTTTGGTCCCCATGAAATGAATGTTTCCTTTGTACTGGCCTTAAAAAAAAATCAAGCCATACAACAGAGTAGATAATTAATTTTTTAAAAAGTTCTAAATTATTAAAATATTGTAATCAAAGAATAACTTTTGTCTAACAGAATTATTTTCCTGATTCACACAAAAGATTGATGTTTTTACTAAGTGCCAAAAAGGTTATGGAGAAATAGGGCCTTTCAAATTCATTACCATAATAATTTCTTTTCTACTGCACCCACACCAATATCTAGTACTATTTTTTGTTTGTTTGTTTGTTTTAATTTTTAGTAATGGCATTCTCCTAGGGCTAATGTGGTATGTCATTGTGGTTTCCTTTGCATTTCCCTGATGATAAGTGATGTCAAGCAGTTTTTCATGATTTTGGCCATTTGTCTATTTCTTTAAAAAAAAAAAAAAAAAACTCTTCTTGTGTCTTTTGGCCACTTTCTAAAGAACCACTTGTTTTTTTCTTACTGATTTGTTTGAGTTGTTTGTGGGATCTGGATATTAGTCTTTTGTTGAATACATACTTTGCAAATATTTTCTCCCATTGCATAGGTTATCTCTTTGATCTTTTATTTCCTTTGCTGTACAGACACTTTTAAAGTTCTATTCATTTATTTTTCTTTCTGCTGTAATTGCCTTTTCCCAGAAAAGTATTTCCTACATTATCTTCTAAGATTTTTATGGCTGTAGTTCTTATGTTTAAGTCTTCAGTCTATCATGAGGTAATTTTTTTTATATGATGAGAGATAGAGATGCTGATTTATTTTTCTGCATGTGGCTATCCAATTATCCTAGCACCATTCGTTGAATAGGGCGTCCTGTCCCCAGTGTATATTTTTGTCTGTTTTGTTGAAAATCAGTTGATCATAGCTATATGGTTTTGTTTCTAGCTTATGTATTCTGCTCCATTGGTCTGTGTCTCAACCTTTACACCATTACCATATGTTTGGTTTACAATAGTTGTGTAGTATAATTTGAAGTCAAATAATATTATGCCTATGTAATTGTTCTGTCTGCTTACAATTGCTTTGGCTACTTGGGATCTTTTTTGATTCCATATTAACTTGAAGATTATTTTTTCTAGATCTATGAAATATAACATTGATATTTCAAAGAAATTATGCTTAATCTGTAATCACTTTAGACTACATGAACAATTTAATCATTTTGATTCTTCTAATCTATGAGTATGGGATGTTTTTCCATATTTTTTTTTGCTATCTATAATTTCTTTCATGAGTGTTTTATAGTTTTCCCTGTAGAGATCTTTCACCGTCTTGGTTATGTATATGTGTATATATATATGAAGAGCATAGCTATCCCATATAGATGGGATGAAACCCCTTTGATCCTGGTGGATTATCTATTTGATATGCTGTTGAATTTGCTTAGCTAGTATTTTGTTAAGGATTTTTATATCTATGTTCATACAAAATATTGGTCTATAGTTTTCCTTTTATGTTATGCCATTTCATGGCTTTTGTATCAAGGTGAAAGGGATACTTATACACTGTCGGTGGGACTGTCAATTAATATACAGTCTGTACGGAAGACAGTATGGAGATTCCTCAAAGAACCAGAACTAGAACAACCATTCTGTCTAGTAGTTACACTACCAGGTATTTACCCAGAGAAAAGAAATCATTATATCAAAAGATACCTGCATTGGCCTGTTTATTGCAGCACATTTCACAACCATGGGATTAATCTAAGTGTCTATCAACTGATGAAAGGATAAAGGAAATGCGGTATACCATGGAGTGCTACTCAGTCATCAAAAGGAATAAAATAATGTCATTGACGGCAACATGGATGGAACCGGAGAACATTACCTTAAGTGAAGTATCTCAGGAATAGAAACACAAGCACTGCATGTTCTTACTGTTATAAGAAGTGGGAGCTAAACAATGAGTCCATTCAGTTATAAATGGTGTAAAGGAAATTTAAAACTAAGAAGTCAAATGATGAGAAGAGGATGAGAGATAAAAACTTACTCTGTTCTGGTCACAGGTACACTAAGAGCCTTGACCTCAATATGGTACAATCATTATAACAAAAACATGTGCAGCCTTTTAATATTTTGGACATAAAGATTGCTAAGTTTAAAAGATTATCAATAAAAGAAAACAAAATATATACATTAAGAGTTTACCTGTAAAAGATTAATAAACAGAAAAATAATGAAGAGATTATTTGAAGACTAAGCACATTTTAGTTTTTTAGCTAATATATACATGCTGAATCAAACTATCAGTGGCATTAAAAATAAAAGTATAAATCATGCTACTAATGTAAATGTTAAGTTTGCTGAGGCCCAAACTATAGCTATGCCCAGAAACATTAAAATTAGTTAACTGTAGGCAGTTGTTCCCTTTTATGCTCAATATTAGCATTTTCAATAAGAAATATATATCATTTTCTAATGTTTGATGTCTTTTAATATAATTCAGTGACTAAATTCTCTTTCAAATCCTGTAAGCTTTTGCAGATACATCTGGGAAATCACTTACCATAGTTTCTGAATCCTTACAGTGACTTTGGAGCAATGCTGTTTTAATTATCTACAGAATTTTTTATTATTTTCCCTAAAATAGAAACACCACAAGAGAATGCCGTCGGTTAGCTGTTTGTTATGAACATATTCTGTAATGAGAAGAGAATGATTATGTGTTCACACCTATAGATGTTGGTTTACCTAATTCAGCTTTAGTTGAAATTAGGCACACATTTGAACAGATTTTACATTAGTTTATGTGTTTAATCTTCTGATATGTTCATGTGAAAATATGATAGTTTTCATTGTCATACATATTTTAACATAGTGTACTTTATTCAAAGTATTTGTTATCATTCCATTATCCTTTGAGAAACAGAGCAATTTAGATGATTTTGTCAATGAACAAGTTACTGGAATCTTACTTCATCTTCTATAAAATAAAGTAGTCTGTTATATGGCCTCTTTGATTTCTTCTAATGCTGCGATTCTGAGGGCCCCGAGAGCAACATGGTCTCCTTGAATTGTTCCTTTCTACTATTGATAACTTCATTTTAACTCTTTTTCTTCATCCCTATACTTTAAAATTAATTAGTGGACACGTTCATGTATTATATCTCTTTTAATCCATACAAAATACCTAAGGTTTTTATTTCTTGATTCATAAATCTTGGGTTCATATCTAAGTACAAACTCTGAAGTATACACCTAACTTTGTATTCTTCATTGTTCAGAAGATTAGAATTTGTTATTGTTCTTAAGACAGTACTTTTCAGAGAGAAATTAATATATATGATAAAATATTTATGTATTGATTCATGTAATCGCTTGGTTGGTCATTACACCACAGCTAATATTGCTTTCTTTTAAATCCTTTGAAAACAACACAAATATATTAACTGTACAAATATGAAAATTGTTTCTTTCACAAGCAGTCCAAATACTTTTAGGCATAATATATATTTCTTCCATTGAACATTGATAGATACTATACTTAGGCCTACAGTGTTAGCTATTTCTGTAGATCTACCTTACAGAAATTATATACACAGAGGAATATCACTTTTCAGTGCATTCAAGGATTTTACATAACAGAGGGTATTTTGTTTATATATTTTGATTTTCTTTTCAAAATAGAAACAAAATAAGATAATCCTCATAGTAAGAAACAACTTTGACAAATGTCTTGTCCTTCAAATATAAAAAGTAAAGAATAAAATGTCCCTGTATCATCCAGGAAAATGATCTCTGTTTGTAGATTGCTAGAAATTTAGAAAGTATATGCTCCACTAGCAGTACGTTAGAGCTGATTCCTGGGATGAGGTATAATATTTAAAACTTGTTCATGCTGCAATCATTAAAAAAAAAAAAAAAACAATTATTCAGACTTCAGAGAGAAGAACATTTTATGAGGAGGACACCCTGGGCAATTGAAGCAACATCAAAAATACACTATTGGGACCTGATCAAACTAAAGAACTTCTGCACAGCCAAGAACACAGTAAGTAAGGCAAGCAGACAGCCCTCAGGATGGGAGAAGATTTTCACAGGTTATGTCTCCGACAAAGGTTTAATAACCAGAATCCATACAGAACTTAAATGTATTAGCAAGAAGAAAACGGGTGATCCCATCTCAGAGTGGGCAAGGGATTTGAAGAGAAATTTCTCTAAAGAAGATCAGCACATGGCCTACAGATATATGAAAAAATGCTCATCATCCTTAATCATCAGAGAAATACAAATCAAAACTACTTTGAGATATCATCTAACTCCAGTGAGATTAGCCTATATCACAAAATCCCAAAACCAGAGATGCTGGCGTGGATGTGGAGAAAAGGGAACACTCCTACACTGCTGATGGGAATGTAAACTAATACGTTCCTTTTGGAAAGACACCTAGAGAACACTTAAAGAACTAAAAATAGACCTGCCATTTGACCCTGCAATTCCTTTATTAGGTATATTCCCAGATGACCAAAAATCGCATTACAACAAAGATATTTGTATCAGAATGTTTATTGCAGCCCAATTCATAATTACCAGGTCATGGAAGAAGCCCAAGTGCTCATCCATCCATGAATGGATCAACAAACTGTGGTATATGTACACCACAGAATACTATGCAGCCATTAAGACAGATGGAGACTTTACGTCCTTCATGTTCACATGGATGGAGCTGGAGAATGTTCTTCTGAGCAAAGTATCACAAGAATGGAGAAAACAGTATGCAATGTACACACCCTATTACGAAACTAATTTATACCTTTTATATGAAAGCTATAATCAAATAGCCTAAGAATATGGGGAGGGGGGGAGGGAGGGGGAGGGGGGAATGGGTGGAGGGAGGAGGATTGGAGGGATCACTTCTGAGGTTTGTCTTATAGG
>CAUYTI010068724.1:0-93254 GCA_963575145.1 Galago senegalensis | reverse complement strand
GTGTGTGTGCGTGTGTATACTTATGGTGATGGACAGACATCAGATTCATAATTTCAGTTATGTAACAGATACATAATTTCAGTTACCTTATCTGAAAAGTCTATGCTTTACAAGGCAGGCAGTTTAATTTGAATTCAATTTAAATAGGGTTTATGTATCATCCACTATACACTAAATACTATGTTTAGTAAGTAGAATTTAAAAAAAAAAAAAAGGATTTAGCCATGTGACCCTTTTCCGAATTGAGAGGGAAAATAAATATATAAATGGGAAATCTTGATCGAGGATATTAAGACTATGTCCTGCTCCATCTTTAGCTGCTTATTACAAAATGTCTAAGAGTGAGTAATTTATAATGAACAGAGATTTATTTTTTACCGTTCTGGAAGCTGGAGAATCCCAGAATGAGGGGTCAGCCCACAGGGAAAGGGGGCTCCTGTCATACAATGGCAGAAAGGCAAAGAAAGGGCAAGAGATCGAACAGGGTCAAATCATCCTTTTATACCCAACAAACTTCCACCCTAACACGCTGACTCCCGAGATAATGACACCAGTCCCTTCATGGACATGGTTCCTTTATAGCCTAATCACTTTTCATTAGATCCCAACTCTCAAAGCCGTTGCATTAGGGTTTGAGTTTATTGGACCTGCTTTTCGGGGAGACAGATGTAAACCCTGGCAAAGTGTAAGACAATTCTTCAGCTGTGCAGAAACCAGCACAACTTCAGTAACCTGCACCGGCACCCCGCCCCAGGGAAGAGCTGTGGCTGCATAAGGACTCCACACTCGCTTGCTGAGGTCCCCTGTCAATAAATTTCTTTTATTTTTTTTTTTAATTAAGTCATGTATACATAGATCATAAGTACATTTATGCCTTTGTGGGATTCAATGTGTTGATTATTTGTACAAATTGGAGTGCTTATACCCTACTAATTAACACAGCTTTCACCCCGTTTACTTAATCACAGTGTTGAGACATTTGTGTTCAATACTTGATAGAGTTGACTTGTACCCTTGCAATGTGCTCCATAGGTGTGGTCCCACCACTAACCCTCCCTCTGTCAAACCATCCTCCTCCCTTCCCATCTCCCTCACCTTCCCTCCTTCATCCTGGGCTATAGCTGTGATTCATCTTTCATAAGAAAGTGTGAGTGATTATAAATTGGTTTTACAGTAGTACTGAGTACATTGGATCTTAAACTATCTTTAGTTGAGATTGCTAAATTATACCTTATTGCTAATTTTGATGGTAAGAAAATGACTTGCTATAAATATTGGAATAAATTATGAGAAACTTACATTTACAAACTGTGTATATAGCCCCAAGAAAGACAGGAACTATAAATTACTAATATTCTGATTTTGGGTGTGACTTAGAGTGGACATCTTATATCTTACCAGAACTAAACATTTTATTCAAAAGTAGGAATACCCTACTAGTATTCCTTTTATATATATTTAAGCTGAATATATATAACATATATAAAAATATACATATTTTATAAAAATATATAATATATATTTTTTTGCTATGTTATATAATAGCTTTTTTTTCTAATTATATCTTTTGCATATTGATACATTGACATGTCATATGTTCTGATTCTGGCTATCAAAATAGGATAAATAAAAGTTTCTCAGACTTCTAAAATCAAAAAGAAAGCTCTTCAAGGTAATTCCTCACTCAATACTTAATAAGATCTAATTGGTAATAAATAAGTAAATTTTAGAGATTACCATATTTTTCTCCTTGTATTTATGTTCCTGACCTTATAATAAAACAGATTGCTGTTTTCTTATATTCCACCTAATAAATACATTATTTCAGTGTAGACTTCATATCAATAAAAACAATCCAATTTGATCCCATCGGCACTGGTCTTAAATCATAAAGAAATTCAGTCTCATCATTTTCTTCCCTAATTCTATGTAATTATTTCAGTCTTAGCATTTGCCACTCATTTTTATCCTACTTGAAATTTCAGGATCAACTCTTGGCAACTGATTAATTAAAAAGCAGAGATGCAGCTTATGTGATTTTCGAAGGGGAAGGTACTCTCTCTCTCTGGTGTGCTCAACTTTTCCTCCTATTGTTTATACCTATTTTTAAAAACAGAATCCTGGCAGGAAATCATACCATAATCTGTAAGTAATAACCTGTAGGGATGGCTGCAGGAGCAGCAAATTGATGACAACAACCGTAATCAATAGCGTGGGAGTCAGTAATGTTCCATGAATTATTTAGTTTTATATTTCTTCCTTAGGAAAAAAAAAATCAGTGGCTGGGCAGACAAATGTTCTCATTCCACCCTGTCACTCATCTCTAACCACACATTATTGGGTGGTTATTTAGAGAAAGATTATATCTGCAGGAGCAAACGCGAACTCTGTGACTCTCCAGTAAAACACTACGGAACTTGGAAGAGCAGGTTTCTAGGGGCAAATCGCCCCCCTCGACTCCCCAGTAAAGCTTATTATCTGTAAGCCATGCTGCACAGTATTTCTTAAATAAAATGATGTCTTTGCACAGACCTCGAGTAGGCAGAATCCGAAGAAAGATATGAAGCCAAGGTCTACTGATAAAAGGATGATAAGCTCTACTTGAGATTTGGAACTCATGGTAAACAGTGAGCAAACCCGAGATAGCATCTGTTCAGCTGTTCCTCCCTGGTTCTCCAACCACGTCAGAGTATTCTGTTGAGAACCAAAAGGAAATAGGAGAAACAAATGAAAAAGACAATTCTTCTCCTTTCCTTTCTTTTTACAAAACTCTGCTATTACCTACAATGGCCGAGATTCTGACACAGGACAGACAGAGGAGCACGGAGTTAATAGCAGAGGAGAAGTTCCTGAGAAGGGAAGGATGGTTGGGTGTGCAGGGTTTGAAAAGCAAGTGTTTATATTGTTGGGTGCATCTCTATGAAAGAACCAAAATAAAGCTCATTGGGAGATGGTATTGAGAACCCAAGAACCCAGTAAAGTTAGTGGATCTAGCTCTCTGCTGTTTCCAGCAGAACTACAGGAGGACCACGTTCTTCTAGAAACACGTGTCCAGCAACTCCCAACTGGATCTCAAGTCAAAAAAGTCAGTAATGCCAGATACTATAAACCACAGAAGGAAGTTTTCTTTTTAATGCTGATTGTTGCTCCCAGACAGGCTGAGGGTATCTTAGCTCCACCAGGGTCTCCATTGCCACCTTCAAATAAATGTGTTGTTATGGAAAAGCATAGGCAGGTAAGTCCCACAGCCACTTCCTCTGTCTGACTCCTATCTCCCAAGTCGTGATGCCCAGTTCTCCCCATCACAGCAATTCTGGAGCTGCCACAGCTCCAAACTGGACACCATACTTAGAATTGAGTGGATTCTGTGTCATGCTGGGAGTCTGGAATAGTGAGAAACATTTTGTAACTATGGGATCAGGCAGCTACTCAGCACATCCAAGGAGAGACTGTAGGGGAAGTGGGATCATCTCTGAACGTGAAGATTCTGAGTGCAAAGCCCAAAGGCTACTGCTGTCTCCTCACCCCATATTTTTAGCTAAGTGAAAACTGGTAAAATAAAAGTTAAACAGCTACTGTAATAAAAAGATCACCAGAGCGCAGCCTGGAGGGTGGCCAGGAAAGGCCAGTGAGCAGCCTGCTCCATGTTGGGGTTGTGGGGGACCAGGGAGCTGTGTGTGAGACTGGGATGTGTGTGGCGGGAAGGGGAAGAAACTTGTGACGCGTTGCAGGAAATTTGCTCATAGTGTCGTAACTCCCTTACTTAGCTGCCGGCCAAGCATCCCAAGGAGAAGGAAAGGTGCAACCCTGGTTCCCTGAGTGACAGTCAGCTCTGTCTGGAGAAGCAAGACATGCTGATCAAGGTGTAGTGAACAAGAGGCGAGGTATGACTCAGGCTTTCTGCATTTAAATCAGATCAGTTCACAGGCACGGTAAAATTTACATATTGCCCTATTTCTGCAGATTAGATCAAAATGACATTGTTTTAGGCATGGAATACCTTTTCCAACTCCCCTCCTGCTGACATACCTTGTAACAGCATATGTACGCTGTGATTACAAACTGATATACAGCCAGACATGGTGGGTGGCTCATGCCTGTCATCCCAGCACTTTGGGAGGCTGAGGAGGGAGGATCACTTGAGGCCAGCAGTTCAGGACCTGGGCAACAAGGCAAGACTCAAGGTGGTGAGTGCCTGTAGTCCTGGGTATTCAGAGGCTGACTTGGAATGATGGCTTGAGCTCTGGAGTTAGAGGCTGCAGTGACCTCTGATCCTGCCACTGCACACCAGCCTGGGCAGGCGGGAAACTGTCTCTAAACAGCAGTGAGCAACAACAAAAAAAGCTGGGAAGTAGTTCAGTTTTCTTTCACCTAAAAACCAATCTCTGCTATTACTCACTATTCACAAATTCTTAGTTAAAACCCAGGGCATTTTTAATATTCCCAATTAATATGATTGGTAACGCATGGATAGAAGCTATTTTTCTGCAACAGTTGGCAGAGACCATTGTGAGCAGCTTAGTTGAAATGCTAAGATAAATATTTCCAGTAATTTCCTGTAGAAGTAGTAACTATTAGGGCTTATCCTAAAAGGCAATTGGGCAAATCATTTTCATATTTAGAAACCAAAGAACAGTGGTTTTAAGAGAAACTGAGAACCGCTTGTGAATTAATTCTTATCTATTTAGCAGCCCATGCCACAGCATGTATTAATTTGCATATTGTTGAAAATAATAAGGGCTGAGTTTCCTTACAAGAGAGAAGAGCTAAAAGATAAGATAATTATGCATTAGAAGCTATGAAACCCTTTGTAAAAAGCTTTCACTATTTTTCATACGACTTTGTGATTTTTATTATTCCTTCTTAGTGGGCAGGTTAGGCAGATAGGTGGAGCCACATGTCTTAAACTGTTAACTAAGGCAGCGTATATGCAATGGCTTCAGAGGATATTAGCATATCCTACTTAGCAAAAGGGCCTGTAGTCAATTTAAGAAAGAAGTTAAATATATCACAAAAGTTTTTATATTTAAAGTTTCATAGACTTTTACATGTGAATGTGAATTATAAATACATAAGATATATTCACATATATGGGACTTCTATGCTAATTTCCCAGCCTATTTCCCTTTTGGCAAACTGTTCGTTCTTCTATTTGCTTATTTCTGTGACGTGTTTCAACCCCATTATTTTCCACTCAGTCACGTCCTTCCAATGTGATGCATCACGTGTGCAGAAAATGATACTATTTTGATCCTGTTTGATAGCAAATGTTCTTTCATATGCTAATTTGGTGCTTTTATATTTATTAGATTGGTGATAATCATCTTTGGCTTTATTATTGATACTTACTTGATATTTTCTGTTTGATACATTTTCTTGTTTAATGCTTTTCCTTTTGTTTCAACTTGTTGGGTGTTAGAACTTCCTATTCCTTTTGATTCCTCTAGTGATACAGATAATCTTCATTCTGTCTCGATTATTTTAGCAGATGTTTAGAAAGCTTATTTAAAAATAAGCTTAAGTATCAAATCAAGAATTGTTTATGAGTTTGAAGTAATGGTTTGGGCTTTTTTATTTTTGTTTTTTTCTACAGAGCAAGGTAGCAAACCTCTGTAGTCCCATGTACTTGGGAAGCAGAAGTTTTCAGCTGTCTTCTGCTCTGCCAATCAGGTGTCCACACTAAGTTTGGCATTGATGTGGTGACCTCCTAGTACTAGGGAACCACCAGGTTGAATAAGGAAGGGTGAACTGGTCCAGGTGTGAAATGAAACAGGTCTGGACTCTCATGCTGGCCAGCAGGGGGTTGCACCTGTGAATACCCACAGCACTGGAGCCTGTGGAGAGACTCTGTTGGGGAAGGGAAGAGAGGGATGGGGAGGGGAGAAGGCACACAAGGAAAGGAAAGGAGAAAAGAAAGACAAATTAATTTTTTTAAATAAATACTTTCTTAAAAACTGCAAAAATAATTTCCACTATAAGTGCAATCATGATCTATTTCTGATATTATTTCTCCTATCTCATACTTTTTTCTCTTGAAATTCTTTCTCACTTTGCTAAACTATATCTTCCAGTTATCTGGCATTTTTTTTCCAGAATAGGTGAATGGATGATAATCTTTCCTAGTCCCTTACTTACATATGAGAATGTCATCATTTTATCCTCACATTTCAGTGAGACAGTCTAGATTCAAGCTGATTTTCCTTTAGAATCTTAAAAATGTTGCTTCCTTTTTCTTAGATTTCTATATTAGCAATAGAAATATTGGTTTGGTGCCTGTAGCTCAGCAGCTGGGGCACCAGCCACATACACTGGGGCTGGCGGGTTCAAACCCAGCCCCAACCTGCCAAACAACAATGACAACTGCAACAACAACCAAAAAAAGTAGCCATATGTTGTAATGGGCACCTGTAGGCCCAGCTACTTAGGAGGCTGAGGCAAGAAAATCACCTAAGCCCAAGAGTTTGAGGTTGCTGTGAGCTGTGATGCCATGGCACTCTACCAAGAGCAACATAGTGAGACTGTCTCCAAATAGGAAAGAAAGAAAGAAAAGAAATAGAAATATCATTCTTATGCTCCAGAGTCTCCTATTTTATATTAAGCTTCTTATTCTGAGATATTTTTAGACTTGCATGTTTATGTTTACTGAGTTTCCCTCAGAGAAAACATCTTGTAAAACTGTGGTGAAATGTGGCAACCAAGACATTGGAACTGATGTGACCTGGGAATCTTCCCAGATATCCTGTTTTTACTGCTCCCATTTGTATTGGTGTGTGTGTTTAGTTCCACGCGGTTTCACTGCCTGTGTAGTTGTACATAAAACAACGCAATGAAGACACAGATCAGGGCAGACACCAAAGGGTGCCCCTGCGACGCGTCGATACCTGGTGCCCAGCCCCTCACGCTCCCCACCCCATTCTTCACCCTTGACAACCACTGCTCTGTTCTCCTTTGCTTATTTTTGTCATTAACATCATGTTATATATATAACACATGATACAGTGTGTGGCCTTTGGGATTACCTTTTTTTCACTCAGCATAAATCTTCAGAGATTCGTCCTTTTTTATTGTTGGGTGACATTCCACGGATGTACCAAGCTTTGTTTAACCGTTTCGCAGTTGAAGGACAGCTGGCTATTCCCAGTTTTTGGCTACAGCAAATCAAGCTGCTGTGAACAGAAGGTGTTTGCGCGATTTCATTTCTCTGGGGTAGAGGCAGAACAGAGTAATTTCGAGGTCCCACGGGTACTGTGTGTTTAGGGTCATGGGACACTGCAAAATGTTTTCCAGCATGGAGGAACCATTTCACACACATATTAATAATAGTGGAGAGACCAACTTTCTCTACAGCCTTATTAGCTTTTTAGGATTGTAATGATTTTTCTATCTCAGTCATTTGAAAGGTTTGTAGGGTATCTCATTGTGATTTTAATTTACGTTTCTCTGAAGACTAATGAAATTGAACATCAACTGAAGCTGTTAAGTTGATAAGCTGATAATCTATTTTCACAGATTATTTATTGATTTAAACCTCTTCCTTTTGCAGTTCACTCTTTGGGAAAGCCGAATCTAAATGGGTATTTTGGTTCCATCACTGTGAACGTTATGATCAGTTTACTTTCTAGTTCTCCTTTTTAACTTTCTTTTCCTCATTTGATCTCATTTATTTCATATTTATCTTTTTGAATTTACATTAAAAGGCTTAAGTGAGGAAGCAATAACAATAGCGGTAACAATACTAACAGTTATTATAACCTTCAAACTTTAAAATCCTATTCAGGCAGTGAAGTAATTGCTTTAAATATATTGACTATTTACTGAACACTGTTATAATATAACAAATGTTTATTATTCTTGTGTCTCAGTAGCAAATCCAACTCAGTTCCCATTGGCTTAATACACAGAGTTTTTTGTCTTGCTTAAAATATTAGGCATACTAACCTGAGTCAGAGGCTGGAGGACTCTGGCATGTGTAGTCACTCCGTGATCCACCCCAGACAGATTGGGACTCTGCATCTTGTACCTAACAGAGTCTTCTTTGTTACAAAGCCACTTACTTGCAGGGCCAATTTCTAGGACTATTTACACAGTTATACTCTACTTAGGGGTGGCGATAAAATAATCTGAGTCTGAAATATAATGAGAGAATAATTGGTATGGATGAGTTCTAGAAGTTTCCATACATTCTGTTTAACAGTTTCAGAAATGAGTTTTAGCAAGCCTGAGTAATTTTCCAAAGTCCACATACCCAGCAAATCAAGGTGTTGGCATTTAGACATGAGTCTATGTGAATTTAAGGTGAGGATATTTAATAGGGTTTAGAGAGAAATAATACAGGAGAAAAATTTTAAAATGTGATTTCCATGGAAGAATTTAAAATGGGTCAAATACAACTCATATATTTTGAGATAGAGTAATGAGAATGACAAATTTGAACTCAAGAGTGATGCTGTCAAACAAACAGGATGCCTATCTGAGTTTTTAATATTTCTTCTGATGAGAAGTAATTGTGTTCAACTGTAGCGCATATCTTGATATAAAACATAATTTTGTAGTTACTTTAATATCAGAATTGATTAAAGTCCACAGCTTTAAACAAGTGCTTTCGTGCAAAAAGACTCAGGATTGTATTTTTAAGTTGAAAATATTTTTAATTTACTGTGGCTAAACTGAGGTGGTAGCTCCCTCTGGAATTAACAGCTTCCTTCTGAGACATGCTTTTATGACAGATAACTTATGATCACTTGTGTATTCATGCATTCGGTTTGCTTATTTAAGGAATATTTAGTGAGCTCCATGGATGTGGCAGTTATATCTCTGAGTTCTGGGAGCACAGTCGAGAACGTGGAGAAAGTACTTCCATCTTTGAAGGTATTTGCAGGTGGGGAGAGAGATAATGAATAAGATAAACATGATAAAATTATAGAACATTAATGAAAGTGAAGATGAAAACATAAAAGCAGGGAAGAGGGATGAGACATTTGGGGGCTGACATGTCCAGGGATAGTTTGCGTTTCTCAGGTAGCTGTCTGGAAGTCAAAATACTCAGCAAAGCGCTAACATTTGTTGCTTTTCTTGCAGGCCCATGAACAAGAATGTGGTTCTCCAAAGCCACCAGGATGGCACCGTCAGGCATGAGGTGCTTGACATAGTTAAAAAGAACCCCTTTAGATACTCGTGTTCATTAAAACTATGCTGATGAAATCAGAGAGGTTTATTGAATTCCTGGTCAATAGATGAAAAATAATATGCTCTTTAGTTTCATGTTCTAACAGACGATTTTATTGTTGAGTAGTAAACTACTTGTGTTACAGTGTCACTTAGCCTTGTGTAAGGGTCACTGCACAGACACGTAATTTGTTTATCATGTGTATCCTATCAGATCAGATGTCAATAACAGTTCAACATACCGAATTTTAAGTACACAATACGGTACTGTATATAACAGACTTCTAAAACTTATTCATCTTGCATGACTAAACCTACACACCCATTAAATAGTAATTCCCCATGTAAAGGTTTTAGATTAGCCAATCAGGTAATCATTGGGGGCTTTAATAAAATGATTTCAGAAAAATAATTAGGATTTTTATTGAAATAAAATGGCATAAGACTAAATGGCATAAGAAACAATCTCCAATATGCATGGTGGCTCAATATGACAGAAATTTTCTTATCTTTCTCATTTAAAATACAATTTGGGCATTTCTAGTTTGCACAGTTCTCTTCCAAGTGGTGATTTAAGAACCCAGGTTCCTTCTACCTATGACTTTCACAGCTCCACAACCTATGACTTCAAAGCTGTTTGTCTAGAGCAGATCAAACCAGCTGAGGGGAAGAAGTGATGAGATCTTCAAGGGCAGGACTGCATGGGTCAAATCTGCAGAAGCTTCTGGGTGCTTGGTTTGTCCTCCTCTGGAGCTCATTCACACGGCCACACTATGTGCAAAGGATGCTGGGGGAAAAATGATCCCTGTTGGTAGATAGGAGGGAACAAAAAACTATTGGATGAGCAGACAGCCGATCTCTGCCAACTTTGGTGGGCTTATGTGAGAATGGAAATAAAGAATCAAGTAATCAGCAAATATTTGTTTTATGAACAAGTGAATATCTATTATATCCTCATATTAAGCAGATTTTGTTCAAGTCCTCAGGTAGATGGGGCAGTAGCAAGTAAAGTGAGACTTGGAGAAATTAAATAACTTCTCTAATCTGTAATTTCCCAGAACAATTCACTGTCCATTGAAACATTACCACATGTGTAGAATATCTATAAAAATGTGACTAAGTTGTAGAATTCTAAGGACTTAAAATGTGACCAGGTCTTTTCTTATCATCATATTTAGGGCTTTTGCCACATGTACAAGTCAATGACACCTTCGTATATCTAAACTAGATTAGATAAAATACTAGACAAAAATTGTGATGTGCTCTTTTAGCTCAAATGGAGGAAAACAAATTGACTTAAGTCATCTTAAATAACATGGGTTTACTGTAAGAAAAAATTGGAAGTAAAAAGTATAGGGCATTTTTTCAGTGATTTCTACCCTACCTATCTCCTGTTAAACTGGAATACCTTTTGGGATGTAACAATAGCCTTAATGGCTGAATGATCTGTGTGAATCAGAATTGGATATCTGTTGCTTGTTTGAGTCAATATTTATCTGTTATTGTTTTTATTTCTTTTATTGCTCCTGGTTTTTCCCCACAAAGTAATTTAATGACATTTCAACATGCTGTGCTTTGACTGTGCAGTTTCCTAAGAGGTTTATATTACAGGGACTAACGTGAACAGTCTACATAACCGGTTGCCATGTTAGGGAACCCAGTCTGTGGGCCCAGTGGGTTAACAGTTCACAAGCTGGGGTACTTCACTGCAGCTTTCTCTGTAAGAGATGGGGGCAGGGAGGGGTGGGGGTCTTCCAGTCTTACAGACTCCTCTACCAGTATTTTTCCATTTACCACATAAACGGGCTTTTGAAATATTTAATACTTTTAATTACACCTCTTTGTAAAAATTGTTTCAGGCTCATTGAAGATACAAAGAATAGGTTACATTGTTTGCATTGGTTAGGTAAAGTCCCACTGATAATTGTGTCCTGTCCCCAAGAGGTGTGCTATACACTGTGCCCCCTCAACCCCCTACCTTGTCCCCTCTCCTTGCTCCCTCATTCTCCTGCCTCCAACCTTGAATTGATTTGAGTTTCTCTCTTATGTGGGTGTGTATTAGAGCATCTCTATTTCATATTAGAATGGAGTACATTGGATTAATTTTACCCCTTTAATGATGATTATTATTTTTTTTTTGCATCCTACTGCAAACACCAAAAGGAGGCAGCAAACTCTCTTGAGAGGAAAAGGCCCCAAACTGGGCAGGATTGGGGAGCACAGGTTATGTGTTTGCCCTTACTTCTTTTATTTTCTGACATATTCATTCTTTTCTCCTTATTTTTAGAAATAAGATTTGAGTTTTTAAAATAGTCAACTTTGTCCCTTGCCATACGTGGTTCCTTTCAAATCTGCAATGTTAAAAATATGCCTGTTTCTACAGAGTAGGGGTGGAGAATTGATAATTTTTAATGTAATCAGGACATAAAAAGTATAATAATCTAGGTAATTTTCATAAAATGATCTTGATTTCACAAGAAGACTTTGAATCACAGCTGTAACTCTTCTAAAGTCGTAATGCTTGGATAAAATATTATAGATTCACAATTTAAGTATCTAAGGGAATATTTTAAATCAATTGAAGATAGAAAAAGTATTTCTATTATTAAAAAAGTAAATTAATTCCTCTTTAATTTTCCCTTTAGTACAACTGGATTTTTCTCACAGGTGTTATTTTATTACAAGAACAACAAGACAGGGAAAAGGCAAAAAGAGGAAAAATGAGCACAGAGAGAAGAAAAATAATCCCTGAAAATACTTAAAATTAGTGATTTGACAGATTCTTTCACAATATTGAATTTGATATTAAAAATACTTAAAGGAAATTTACAGATGGACATTTCAGATTGAGAGAATATGAAATCCAACAAGGACATGTAAAAGTCCTGAATGTTTGTGCATTTTACAAATTTGTAGCATGTAATTTCTAATTTCTATCAGAAACAGAAATTCTTAATATCATAATATGAAAACAAATGATCAGTGTAGCAAACTTTAAGGATTCTCTAGGCAAGAGAGAGACCAAAGAAAGAAATAAGTCAGGGGCTGTGGGGGGAGATAAGGCAGGGGCTGCAGGGGGAACTATGTAGTTTAGAAGCTTGAGCACCATAGAAACAAACATCCAAGAGAAATGTTATGTCATTTTCAACACTGATGACAGTTGCAGGAATTGATCCTGTATAAATACATCTATTGAGTAAAAATGGGTCTGAGATTGATACTGGACAAGTGCCATCCCAGCCAGCTCAGCCAAGTGGGGCTGGAGGACCTGCTGCCTCTGTCTTGATGGTGTTGGTGGCAGCTGGCAAAGGAACCAGCAGGCTAGAGTGTAGGCAAGCAGGGAGAGCTTCCCTCCCCCAAGGGAGGCTCCAGGAACCAAAGGAAGGGGGGAAGGGAGACACTGGCGATTACTCCAGAGTATCCCTGATTGGTCTATTTTGAAAACCTGTTCCTGATTGGTCTGTTTTCAGAACCCAAAACGTCATTGGAACAACTGCCCCTATATAAGCCCCTGAGCAGACAGCCCAAGTGCAGACCTTCGCAGACCTCCAAGAGAGAACAGGAGAGCAAGGAGGTTTGGTTCCTGGTGAGAGCTGTAACACTACCTTACTGCTAGTCCTGCTCTGCAAGGAGGTTTGGTTTCTTGTGAGAACTTTAACACTTGTATTATAAAACCTATCTGACTGCTGATCCTGCTGTACAAGGAGGTTTGGTTCCTTGTGAGAGCTGTAACACTTGTATCATAAGACCTATCTTAATGCTGATCCTGCTCTGCAAGGAAGCTTGGTTCTTTGTAAGAGCTGTAACACTTGTATTGTTAAATAAAACCTATTTTGTGGTCTGTCGCTTCATTCTTTAAACTGCTGAGACCAAGAGTCTGGAAATCCAGTATCAAAAATCTGGTATCAATACTACACACAAAACACATTCAGAATACCTGGATTTCTCATAAAGAAATGACCTTTGCTTTTGGTTCTAATCATAAATATTTCTTACCATGTCCTACCATGCTGTGCAGTTTTTTTTTCAATTAATGTATCTTATTTTTTGAGCAGTTTTTACATTATAGAAAAATTTCCCAGAAAGCGCAGAGAGCTCTCATCTATCTCTTACTCCCTCTTGCAGTTTCTCTTATAATTAACCTCCTGCATTAAGGCAGCACCTTCGTTACACTGCGGGAAACATGGGCACATCATTAACTAATGGCCACAGTTGGCCTTAAGGTTCCTGCTTTGTGCTGCACATTCTGAGGGTCTAGACCAACGTACCTGACACGTGTCCACATCACAGGGTCACGGAGAGCAGCTTCACTGCCCTGAGGCCCCCTGTGCTCTGTCTCCTCCTCCTTTATTCCCGCCCTCGAGCACCCTGGAGACTGAGGATTTCTTATCCTCTATAGCTTTGTCTTCTCTGGTGCATCACATAGTTGAGATCATATACTGGGTAATGTTTCAGTTCAGGTTCTTTCACGTGATGTGAAAGAATTCAAATTGAATTCTTCTAAGTGAAGTATCACGTGAATAGAAAAACAAACACCCCAAGTACTCACTATTAACTTGGAACTAATTAACCAACCCTGTGAACTCGGAAATAACACTTATCAGAAATCGAGCAGGTGGGAGTGGGAGGAGGAGGGGAGTAAATTCCCACCTAATGGGTAGGCTGTCCACTGTCTGGGTGATGGACACATGTAACTTGGATTCTAGCAGTACAAAACTATCTCTGTAACCAAAACATGTGTACCCCCATTGCATTCTGAAATTAAAAAATAAATAAATCTTAAAGTGAAAAGAAAAAAGAATTGCATCTGTGCCTTCTTGTAATGAGTTCATAGCTCTTTTCTTTTTACTGCTGAATAGTATTCCACAGCTGCAGTCTATTTATCCGTCAACCTGTTGAAGGGTTTCTGGTTGTGTCTATTATTTTAGCGATTATGAATAAAGCAGCTATGAAGTTTTAGTGCAGGCTGTTGTGGGATCCTAAGTTTTCAGTTAATTTGGGTAAATACCAAGGAACAGGACCTCTGGAGCATACAGTGAAGAAGGCCGTGGATTTGTAAGACGTTGCCAGATTCTTCCAATGTCCCTGTGTCATCCTTTACTCCCCGAGCAGTGAGGATTCCCATCCCTCCCATCCTCAGCAGCATTTGTTTTTGCCCTCGTTTTTGATTTTAGTCACTCTATTAGGTGTGTGGTAATATTTAATTATTGTTTGAATTTGTAATTTCCTCATAATATATGCTGCTGAGCATCTTTGAATATGTTTTTTTTTCTTTCTTTTTGCCATGTGGGTATCTTCTTTGGTGAAATTTAGATATTTAGAACTTCTGTGAATTTTTAAAATTTCAGATTAAAATATGGGCACAAATGATGAGATTACGTGGTTTGTGTTTGTTAAGTAAAGGTCCAAGTTGTGGTGGAGCCTTTTACCCCTTTACTGGGGAGCATGCCACACATTTCTTGTGGTGGAGATGGAAGAATTCTCATCTATTTGGAGAGCGGACCTTTCTCTGATATTTGTTGTGCATTTACTTTCTTCCAGTCTGTGGCTTGTTTCTTTATTCTCTTGGCCCTGACTTTTGTAGGATAGAACTGTGTATTTTTAAATAATGTAATTTGTGCAAGACTAGGGTGTAGACTGAGATCGTGTCTCAGAGGGATGTGATGAGGTCCAGGAAGTCACCAGTGTGCTACTGACCAAAGCAGTGACCTCAGGGGACTGGTTTTGCACATCTCACTGTTTTTCCCTTGTTTGACGTTTCTCTTGTCAATGCAATGAGCTAATTAGGGTTTTATTCTAAAACTGGCTTCACGCCCAAATTTGTTAGACATTTTTACTTTCAAATGCACTGGTTCATTTTTCTGTTTGTGTCAACTCGCAGAGAATTTTCTACGTTCGGTAACTCTAGGTGTAACTAGAAGCAGAAAAACTTTTAGGAAAAAGAAAAAGACCCATTATTTTTTTTACTATTCTACCGTCAGCAGAAAGAGTTACATTATGTGGCAAACCTGAGAACTCAAATTAGGTTCAGGGAGGATACTTACTGAGGTGTATCAATGTAATTGCACCTGCATCTTATCAAAGAAACCAAAAGATTAAACCATCTAACTCTTAAGTATTGAAAACATGCAAACTAGATTCAGCCACCTAAGCTAGTCCCTTCCAGTCGAATGCGTGTGATTTGCAAAGTGCATAAAACGTTTTTACACTCTGAAATCATTTTCAGATATTAGATTCAACAATTTCCTGAAATGGTTAGTAGTTCTTTTAAATGAGATAATCACCAGCCCTTGAGCTGTAATGCATAAAAATGTGTACATACAAGGACTGTTTTCAAAGGGCAGAATACAAATACATCTGCTGTGTCCCACACATCATCAAACAATTGCTTTTTCCTAATACATTTTCTGTTACTGGGGAAAAGGCTCCAGCTCTGGTCCCTGCTATTATATTTTTGAGACGATTCACTGCACTCTCAACATAAAGCTTCTTAAAGAAATAACACATTTAAAGACAAACATAGAAGTAAATATATATTTTTATGTTTGAATTTCAGTTACAAATAATGTGTTGTGCTTTCTGTTTGGAAACAGCATGAAATGGAGTCCTTTTAGTGCATGCAGTAACTATCTTTGTTTTCTAGTATAAAGATGGCAAACGTTCCCAGAAGTTTCCAGGAAGAATACATTTGCACGCACAGAGAAAATCTGTACCCTGTGTTCTTGTTATGAAGTGGTTTTCTTTGTTTCCACATCTATTCTTTATAATTAAATAATTTCCCCATACCTTGTTACTTCTATATTTACACGTATTTTTGTCTGTTGTGTGGAATCTGTCTTCACCAAAATACCAAGCATTAAACCTGGCTGTCTTTTTTCAATTTAATTTTTAAACTTCAAATTAATATGAGGGTACAGATTTTTAGATTACGTTGTTCTCACTTCCAAGGTAAAATTCCAGTAGTAAAAGAAGGGCCTCGCCTGGGGGCATGTTATACACCCTGGCAAGGGCCACCGAATGCCCCCTCCTTCTGCCAATCATCCTCTCCCCTCCACCTCCTCTTTCCCTTCTCCCCCTGCCCCTGTTCTAGACTGTATTTGTGTTTTATTGTTTGTGTGAGCATGTAATTGTTTATATATTGGTTTCATATTAGTATTCAGTACATTGGATATCTATCTTTTCATTCTTATGATACTTGACTCAGAAGAATTTCTTTCAACTCCATCCAGGTAAACATAAAAGATGTGAAGTGTCATTTGATTAAAGATGTGGTTCAGCCCTTAGATTAGTTTGGGAGGACTATTGGGAGAAAGCCCCATAGATCACATGACTTAAACAAGATACATTTTTTTTTTTTGTCTCACAGTTCTCCAGGTTGAAAGTTCGAGATCGAGGTATTGGCAGGAGCTGTGTAGGGACGATCTCTTCCCGCCTTCTCTCTCTGGTCTGTAAGGGCCGTCCTCTTGTCTCCTCATCTCTCTGAATCGGCCTTGTCATCCTCCGTCTAGAACACCAATCCTTAAGGCCCACTTTAAAGCCCCCATTTAACTTAATTATCTCTATAAAGACACTGTCCAAACAGTGTCATGTTCTGAGGAAGTGGTAGCTAGAATATCAACACATGGTCCCCCAAATCAACAAATGAGAAATGGAGCTAACGCATGTTTGAACATACGGAGTAACACAAATGAGTCTGTAACAACACTTTAGCCAATACCTTGGAAAAGTGCAAGATAATTGAGGGGTGACTTTTCCGTGGTTCTACTCCCTGTTCCTTTTCAGGACATTTTAAAACATTAGAATACACAAAACAATTTCAGAAATTGCAGGATATTTAAGATCAAGTACCAGTATGTATATTCTATAGTTTCCCTTGGAAAGGCACATTGGTGACCTAGTGAGAATTTTTTCCTCCAAAAATCTTTGCTTTTTTTTTTTTTTTCTGAAGGTAAAAATTAGCTTTATCCTTATTCTCTTATGTGTGCTAATTTAAGTTTTCACAAGCCTGGTAATGGTATTTATTACTTGGAATAGCATTTACTTTTATTTTTTTCACAGATCCCTCGTAGGTCAGGCTGTTTTAAACTTCCTCATCTGCGAACGGCCTTGATGAAGCTTTACTGCCTTCCGACGCCCCTTCTTTTTCTTCTCTCTCCTGTCTCTTGCACCACAGTAAATGTTTCCCAGTTTTTTCATATTTTCTTCTTCAAAATTGACTCTTAGGAAGGATCTGATGAATTCCTTTACACTGAAATATCACACCAGGGCTTAATATTGTCATTTCATCCTGGTGTATTCTAACTGAAGTATCTCTGCAGTTAAGGAAGGAGGCATTTATTTCCTCCTATGGAATTATCAACATGAAGGACATCACAAGCTTCCCTCCCCAGTATAGAGTCTTCATGTGGTTCTGTGAAGGCCAAATCAATGGAAACAGACAAGCACTTAAAAATCATGCCTGCATAGTAAACTTTTAACTAGTCTTAGTGATTGCCATTGTGGCCAAACAGTTCAAACAATATAGAGGAATGAGTCTACTTCATGTTAAAGGCTCTATATAAAACTTTTCCAGAGAATTAAAAAAACAGTTTGTGAGGCCAACCTGGGGGTGAGATCCTTTTCTTGTGTGAAGGCTGCACTAAGTAGCTGTAATCAAATAAGGACACAGTCAAGGAACCTCAACAAGATACACCTGAAAATGTACAATATTCTGTAATAATCTACCTAGGATGTACTTAATTTCAAGAATAAAAACTGTTTGTTAATTTTTTTTTGAGTCTCACTTTGTTGCCCTCAGTAGAGTGCTGTGGTGTCACAGCTCACAACAACCTCAAGCTCTTGGGCTTAAGCAAGTCTCTTGCCTCATCCTCCCAAGTAGCTGGGACTACAGGCACCCACCACACACCTGGCTATTTTTTGTTTGTAGTTATTATTGTTGTTTGGCAGGCCCAAGCTGGGTTTGAACCCACAAGCTCTAGTGTTTTGGCTGGTGCCCTAACCACCGAGCACAGGTACCAACCTGCTATTTGTTAATTTTAAACTGCATCTTTTTTAGCATCAAACGATGATTTTAAAATGTCATCTACTGAGAGTTTAATCAATTCCACCTGTCATTCTTTAGGCTCCTAGGCTGAAATGCTACTTTGAGTGTGGTGTCATAATTGTCCAAATCCATGAGCCTTTCACTGTAGTCTCCAATCGATAGGCCTGTAGCAGCATCCTTCAGATGATTCACATGTATCATCCATGACCTTTGCGAACTGCGGAGAATGTTCATCCAAAATTTCCTTGTAAATAAGAAGTGCTTTGAAAAAAGATAGTTTTTTAAAATTCTTGGAATATTGGCTGCATACCCTATAGATTTAGCTTTTACCTTGCAAAGAAATATTTAGGTCATTTTTATTTGACATCATATCATGTAGAAATGCCACATTCTTATAGAAATCTCCTTTTAATAATTCACATTGCTGATTCTCTTTTTCATAAAATTTAGTTGTCTGTTCTCACTGAGATAACATTTTGGCAGCACCTGTCCTGCAATAGCCAATGCACTTTACAATGGACAGAAAATCCATACTGAACCCCTCATCCACCCACTTACCCATGTTACAAAATAGCTGCTGCTGCACTGCTTTGCCCCAGTATAGTTTAAAGTACTATAGCTTATTATCAGGTGTCACTTAAAGTAGTGGCTTCATCACAGAGATTTCACAGATGCAAGAGTCAATGAAAATAAACGAGAACATCTGGATCTGTTCATAATTTTTTCTATCTGTGCAATAAACCCTTCATGTTTTCCTGTCACGGAAGGTGCACCATCTGTACATAGACCCACTAAATTTACCAAATTCGGTCTAACTTCATGCATTTATATTGAAAGTGGTTGAAGATACACCTATTCCTGGTGTTCTATTTGCAGGAGTACACAAAGTGAGTGACTCTTTCAGGTAAAGAAATTCTTGTGTTGTGACACGAATGAGGAATAAAAGCTGCATTGAGTCAGGAGTATCAGTTGAGTCATCCAAAGCAATTGATTAATACATACATATTTTCCTTTGGATCTGTCAGGTGGGAGAAGTTAGAGTTAAATCATGAGCACAGCAGCCATTAATTTAGGCTTTCTGGCTTTCTAATGTTCTAATTGTTTTGGTCAATCTAGAAGGATTATTTCATTGAAACTTATTTTATTCTTTGTTATGTTAAATATATGTTCACATATATGTGTGATGAAAAATGTCTTAATAAAAATGAAAGCATTTGTTTTGTAAAATTTGGATTCAGCCAAAAGATCACACTTAAGAATATAGAAGGTCACATGTGGTCTCAAGGCTGCAGTTCCCCACCCCTGGACCAATCCATTCAATGGTTTTGTTTATCTTATTTCTTCTGTTTTTTAGGGGGGCATGTCCCTACCTTTTAACTGAGGTCTATTTTTCACAGAGTATTATTTTCATTCCTTTTCCTGAAATAAGGCTTTAACATACCTCTGATCCATTGTGACCATAGCCACTTGTATTTGCAGAGTCAATTTCTTGGTCTGCTAATCTGTGCTTGTTATATTTGAGGAGCAGACAGGTGGAATGGAGGGATTTTGTACATTAATGTTGCTGTGAAAAGAATCACTTGTAAGATATCTTGGACACTAGAAAGGCATCTCATCATGCACGATGTCGTTGTTTATTGATTATTATTAATTTTTGAGACAGTCTCACTACGTTGCCCACAGTAGAGTGCTATGCTGTCACAGCTCACAGCTGCCTCAAACTCTTGAACTCAAATGACTCTCTTGTCTCAGCCTCTTCAGTAGCTGGGACTACAGGTGCTGGCCACAAGGCCTGGCCATTTTTGGTTGCAGTTGTTTAGCTGGCCGGGGCTGGATTCGAACTCCCCACCCTCAGTGTATGTGGCTGGTGCCATAACCACTGTGCTCCAGGCGCTGAGCCATTCTTTATTAATTATTAACTGTGATTGAGTGATGATGCCAAGTCAGAGTGTGTCAGTGATGGCTGGGAACACAGACACCTCTGCTCTTCAGTGTCAGATCTGCCTAGAGCCTTCTTACTGCTCTGCTCTAGAACATACAGATTGCAGTGTTGGTGGGGGCTTCACGACCAGAAAAACCCAAACACTTCCTGAGAGCATCAAATAACATTATTTTGGCACAATAATACTCTCAGATGAAAACTCATATTTTACTTATTGAAACCATATTAGAATAACTCCATCAGGAATTTTGGAATGAACAAAGCAGCTGAAAAACACATGGCTGCAGAAAATAGTGTCCATGTGTCCAAAGAGTGGGCCTGTGGAAGGAGATGCGTTTACTAAAATATTATGCTTGCGTCTTGCAGTTTCTCTTTTGGCTGCTGTCATCATAATTCCCATTGGCTGAGTGTCTCCAGTTGCTTGTTGCTTGCCCTCTGCTTTGCCTGGATCAGACTCTGGCCAGGCTTCTCCCCTCTGCAACTTGAGCAAGCAGGCGTCGGGAACAGGACCCCTGAGCAGCCTCTCCTGAGCCTCAGCCAAACATTTCTGCCGTCTCCTTTCTTTCCCCTGTAAATTGAAGGTCTGTCCCATTTCAGTATGAGGCATGTGCAGATTTCTGAGATGGCAAGTTCTCCCTATTACAATGGTTTTTTTTGGAATAAAGTCTCTTCTTCTAAGTCCAGATATTGAGAGTGTTCAAAGATGCTGTTGGTGATGATAGTGGTGGTGGGGCTGCTGCTGCTGCTGGTGCTTCCTTCACTTATTTTAACTCTCACTTTTTTCCCTGTCTCTTTGAAATGTATATAAACTTTTTTTTCAGAGCTAAATGATTGCCTCCTTACAACCTTTTTTCTCTCTATGACTCAGGACTGCCTTTCTCAAGTACCTGACAGCCATCTCTTTGAAATGCAATCATCCAGAAAGAAAGTGCCCCATTGCCACTTACATAAAGGTATAGGAGTCTAACTTCACATGTGTGTCTCTTCAAAACTACATGAGAGAAATATATTTCTCCTTTGTATAAAGCCCATTAGCAAACACAGATGGTCACCCCAATTACCAAGAGAGTTTAGGATGAGCTACATGTGACAAATGGTGCTGTCAGCTCCTCTTACCAGGAAACTAGTGATTCTTTATTGTGAAAATATATATGGATGAGTTGAATCTGTTGGACTCTGTAAAAAGATGAGATTTCTTTTAGTGTGTGCAATCTTTTAGCAGAATGCCAGAGATGTGCACCACATCTGGTTTAAGGATCACTTAATAATAAATTTTTTTCCATTTCTTCTACCTTTATAGGAAGAATTTTCTGGTCTGGGAAAATATTTTTAAAATATAGTTCCCCAACACTTGGCATGATACAAGTGTACAATATATTTTCCTTATTTTTTCTCCCCAAGAGGTTATTGAGATTGGCATTAGTACCCCCGTTTACAGATCAGGACGTTGTGACTTGGCTGTCACATATGTGGCTCGGTCTGTCCAGCACGTAGGGCTCCTCCCTATAAGCGTGCTGGCCTCAGGGCCTGTGTGTTTTCATGTACACTGCATTCATTTGATTTGGGGGTTTGGAGCTTGAAGAGGTTTGTTTCAGGCTTGCATGGCTCACATTCCACAACACAGCACATATGTTTTATAGTAAATTATTATTATTGGCTTTCACATGAAGAGTAACATGTGACCTGAGAAAGGAAGCCGTGTGGAGGCATCAAAGCTTGGGGACATTACACACTCACTTCCCTCTCAGCCATTTGCTGGACCAACCACTGTTTAACGCATTGGGTGCCAAATGTGCAAATCTCCCAGGAAAATACCTGCAATTCCCTTAAACATGTGGCTCTGCACATCCTCTATTTTGATCCATCCCACGTCCTGTTCTCACCCCTTCCCTGCTCAGCAGACCTCCCTCCCTGGCACCATTGCAGCTTTTCTTCACATCCTGGCTTTCACTGAAGCCTGTTCCCTGACAATGCTGTTTCCCTGGAAGCCTGCTCGAAAAATTTCTACACAGACAATCCACCAGCAAAGTGATGAAATCTCTCAGCCCAATTCAAGCTCTTTGCTGCCAAGAGTGTTTCACCCTCTTTTCTGCTGTAACCTCAGGATTCTCCACTATCTCCCTTCATTCATTACAGACCCTGGCTCAGGGGTTTGGGCCTTTACCTTGCCATGCTCATGAGTGGATCAGGCACCACCCTGAACTTTCAGCCACATTTCTCTCTCCCAAAGCTCTCTTATTCTGTTTGTTTTAAATATTCTTTACTTAGGGGACAACATCCAAATTTATATGTCTAGTCCAGAAGTCTCTGAGTTCCTAAGTCATATATTTAAATGCCTATCTAACTGTTCTGCTTGGCTGAATCATAAGCATTGCAAATTTAACTTGTAAAAAAATAGAATTTTTTCATCCGCACCTCCCCCAGAATGTAGGTTTCATTAAATGGCACCGCCATCCGTCTAAGCCCTTGGAAATCGGAAGCTTAGAAAGCCTCTCTGATGATCTTTTTTTCTTAACCCTTCACATCTAGCTTATCAGTAAGTCTGTTGACCAAAACTCCAAACGATATCTTGCATGATTTCCAGACCCCTCAGCTGGGATTCTGCCATCCCTGCCTGGTTTCTGCAGAATCTTCCATGCAGCTCCCACCTTCTTCCACCCTTGAGCCAGCTGCCCCTGTCCACAGGTGGGATTTGCTGGGTTTTCCCCCCAGAGTAAATCTTTTCACTCTTTGGACTTACAACAAAATCCAGACCTTATATTATGTCTCTTTTGGTTACCAGAAACAAAAGGCTTCTTACACAAAGTTACATAAAGAAAACTCCCCTGACTTAAGATACAGGAGTCTCTTCCTTTGAGGGATGTGAATAAACAGGTCTCAGAGAGGCCAAGATGGAGGGAAACCCAGAAATTGACAACTTTAGTAGTTTTGTCTCTTTCATTAAAAAAAAAAAATTGTGCATATTTCTGCCTCACCCTCTTCTTTTTTGCAGTTCTCTTCATCTGCTCCTTCATAGCCTTTCATCTTCCCCGACTTTGGCTGGCTAGGACACCTGCCCTGTGTTCTGCTTCCTAAGAACCTCCAGCCCCAGCACTCAAACCTCATGGAAAAACTCCCTTTATGAATCTTACATAATTTTACTGAAAAAGAATTTCAGTGGAATAGGGCATCATTATGTGCCAGCTGAGCTATTTTACAGGACATTCGCGTGGTAATCTCTGAATAGGATCTTAAACTTCTGTCACCACCGTGGAATTATCTTTCCTTCAGCCCTGATAGACCAAAGCCCGTAAGCAGGTCGGCACGTTCTCAACACCCTTCCTAAAAACCCAGGAGCATATAGTCACTGACCACAAATAATAACTGCAAATTGCTTTTTAAAATAAGTTTTGTTTAGGAATCAGCTTGATTCTGCTTTTCATTTATTCATCTTTGATTAAAGGTTCTTTCTACTTTCTGTTCCAACTAATACAAGAGAGAGAGACCTAATGGAATTTCTCCATGGGGCCCCAGATTTTTTTCCGCAGGAAAGAACTTGACTGTGAATCATCTCGGTCTCGTAGTCACCCTAAAGCAGCAAAAGGAAATTGCAATTTATCAATTCTCGGGTCATCAGTTCCCAGATCATGACATGGGACCCTGGCGACTTTTTGTGGCGAGACCTCAGTTTATTTGTTACTGTTCACAAGAGTAATCATGGCGCCCAGATTTTGCATCTTTGGTATTTTTTCATCTCCGTCCTCATCAGTCTTCCTGATCCCTGGATTTACAGCACTCACTTTTGTTTCTTGGGCTGTTTTCACCTAACTCCACCAGTCAGTGGCAACTCTCTGACCCTTTCTTACATTTCCCGGGTTTATTGTGTTCATTTTTCTCCAGGAGACGTGTCCACCCATTTCTCTACACAAACCCAACTTATTTTATAATTAAAAATAATATTTGTCGAATGTAATCCTAGCATAGGATGGTATTTATTATCACTAACTTATCTTTGTTTCTAGCTCTTTTTAATAAAGTTGAGACATAGTTATTTCTCAAAGAATACTGTGGAAGTTTCAGATTTATGTAATCCCTATGGATGGACATTTGGATGGTTTTTGATGTTGTACTGTTACTAATAATTTTGAGAGACATTTCTTTTCATGTGTATCATTTTGAATAATTGCAAATGTATACTTAAAATGTTTTCCCAGAAGTAGGATTGCTGGATCAACGTACAGTTTTGATAAATCCTGCCAAACTTCCTCCCATAGACTTCTGTACTGCCTGTCTTTGCTCTGGCACTGTGGGGGGAGGCCTGTTTTTCCGCTGCCTTGCCGACAGAATGTGTTACCAAACCTGAGTATTTCTGCCACTCTGATAGCTGAGGAATGGCGCTCAGTGCAATTTACATTTTATATTTCCCTTATTTTTTGGTGAGGTCGACTGACTATGCTTTCATATGTTTAAATGTTTATTTTTTCTGTGAAGTGTTCATATCTTTAGCCTGTCTATTGAGTTTTTTACCATGGTTTTGATTATTCTAATGATTCGTAATCAAAGGAGTGCTTTGAAAGGCCTGTTACTCATCGTGTCAGATACCATGCCTATGGATTCCACTGTCCTGCTTTGGGATAGGTCACAGATCATGGCTACTATTCTGCCACCAGGAGTGGCAAGTTACCAAGATCTTGGAAGAATACTTGTGTGCCTTTCACAGGAGAGGGTTATGAAGTAACCGTGATAGCTACATTAGAGAGGACCTTTACTTATATCCTTATATATATAGTCTTGTGTTAAAACCACAAATCACTGTACAAGTATAAAGCACCGTATCTCTCTGTGTCTCATAAAGTGGCGAAATGATTTGGCCAGTTTGTCATCTGTCTTTGGACTTTGTGTGTGACCTTCACTGCTTTGTGGAGATTCTTTTGGTTAGAGTTACCTCCTCACATTATCCCTCTGTCCTCATCCGCCTTCCAGGATGACTGTAGTTTGGTAGGTGCCAACTTCTGCATGGACAAAGAAGCTTTTCTGAATAGGCATGAAACAATATATAAAAGACGAGAGTAAGTTGAAAACAACAAAAATATGGGTGAAAAGTGACTGGAGTTTGCAAAAAATAACAAAGGAGAGAGAATGCCCTAGTGTGTAAGGTTAGAGTGATTTGGCAGGAGCCTTACATGAGAACGACATCCTCGCAATGCTCCAGAGACAAATGAAGCAGAAGATTCTCCCTCTGCACCTCACAGCCACTGGGGAGTCAACCAACTTCATTTTGAAATGATAAGTCACACCCAAATGCAAAGTGTTGTAACTCCCAATGTCAGAGGAAAGGGAGTGTCTTGAGATAGCTTCTGTGAGGGACGCTCTGGGTGCTGTGCTGATCACACATTTCTCCAAAGGAAGAGGAAATAAAGACGGCATTTTTGTTGTTGTTGTTCTTTGCATCAGTCAAATCTATCAAACCATTGAGAACAGTGTGAAGCCATGTGCATGCCAGCAAAAGAAAAATTGTTAACTTTCTTACAACTGAATTCCACTCTGAGTCTGTCCTATGGCTTTCCAGTGCCCCCCAGTGGCCCTCAGTGTGCTCACCACACCCCTTAATTTCCAGCGTTGGCCTTAGCTGAGTATCTACCATCTTGAGAAATCACATCCACTTTTAGAAGAAGAAAATTCACCAATTTTACAAATGAAAAGAAAAATTACACAAATGGAAAAGAAACTGTCCACTGAGTGTTTGAAACCAGACAGTGGTGAAATGCTTGCAATACACGAACAACTTCCCTAAAACTATGGAAGGCCGCATTGGATTGACACTTATTTAGATACAGAGCTTTGCCCACTTATTTATTAAACACCTCCTGAGCTACCAGTGAGTGCCAACAAGTCAGCCAAGCACAGAGAAGGAAAACATGTACTAATTCAGAGTCACAACTCTCGTACAGTTTATTTTGTGAGCGTTGTGAAAATTTCTGCATATATGCCCGAAAACATCTTGTGATGTTATGGTCAGTGTTCTGGGCAATACACACACGAACAGATTCCCCAGTTATTAGCTCAGTTATTTAATTTACTAAGCTTTAGTTTGCTTAATCTTTAAAGTAAGATTATTCACAGATTGGCTTTGAGGGATATATGAGATGATCTAATTCATTTTTTCAGGCAGTGCTAGGCACAGAGTTACCACTCAGTAATAAGACAATTTATCACTTATATTTAGTCATTCTAAAATGTTTATGCACTTTACAACATCATGTTTTACACAGTTCAAAATAAATAGATATAAAGGCAGACCTGTTGGTTTGAATAATGGGGCCACAGAAAACAGTATCAGAGAGTGATTTGCAGCCTAGTTGACAGGTCCTTGAATATCAAGCAAAGTGCATCCACATTTTCCTGAAGACAATGGGAGTAGGAAAATGTAATGGTCGGTAGGTAGAGTCTTTGGAGCAGGTTTCTTTTTTGACTTCTTTTGCTTAATTGTTGTGTGTCTACAGGACCTAGGAATGCGAGCTGTATATTCTATTAAAACAGAAGCCCAGTACCATCTAGTAGGCAAATACAGGGCATGGGATGATGCAAATAATACCTTCAAAGGAACTAGGAAAGTCGGTAGTTTCCTTACCCCAGCAGAGTTCTCTTTCTGGCCAAGAGGGAGGGTTCCTTGTAGTTATTTATGAAGCAGCTTTTCTGAGGAAGGACTGACAGAAGTTCAAACCACTTGCATTTTGTTGTGGGACGCGTTGCCAGCAGGAGCTGTGCGGCCTCGGGGCTTTTTTCACACTCGAGTTCGCTGCTCTCCCTTGCGAGACAGAGTGTAGCGGTGCGGCTTCTGCCGATGCAGAAAGATGCTCCTTGGCTGGCACCTGTTCTGAGTGGAAAGTCAGCACAGAGAGGTGTTATCTTTGGGAAAATGCAGGAGGTGACATTGTGCAGAATACAAGAGTAAAATCCCAAACACTAATTCCTTTTGATGTGTTTGAATATGTGTCCTAAGGGTACCTTGGTGCCTCCTGCTACAACACGCTGGGCTAGCTACTGGCTACAGTGCACCATTATAGTCACTGAAGTTATTTACCTACCCCTTCTATCTTAGTAATAGTTTAAAATACATCTTATGTTTATGAATTTTAATGGTAATTTTAATACCCAAAGCAGCCCACAGAGTCAATGCAATCCCTATCAAAATCCTAATGGCATTTTTTTTTTCAGAAACAGAAAAAATTTATCCTGAAGTTCATTGGAGTCTTAAGGGAACTGAAATAGCCAAGAAATTTTTTTTCCTCTTAACAATATTTTATTAAATCATAATTGTGTACATCAATACATTTGTGGGGTACAATGGGCTGATTTTATATACAATTAGGAATATTTACATCAAACTGGTTAACATAGCCTTTACCTCACTTAATTATTGTGTTAAAACATTTATACTGAAAAAGAAGAACAAATGTGGAGGGCTCCATTTTCAGATGAACTCCCCATGGCTCTGGTTGAGTGTGGAGATGGAATCCCCATGGCTCTGGTTGAGTGGGGAGATGAACTCCCCACAGCTCTGGCTGAGTGTGGAGATGGACTCCCCACGGCTGTGGTTGAGTGTGGAGATGGACGCCCCATGGCTCTGGTTGAGTGTGGAGATGGATGCCCACGGCTGTGGTTGAGTGTGGAGATGGACACCCCATGGCTGTGGTTGAGTGGGGAGATGGACTCCCCATGGCTCTGGTTGAGTGTGGAGATGGACTCCCATGGCTCTGGCTGAGTGTGGAGATGGACGCCTCACGGCTGTGGTTCATTGTGGAGATGGACTCCCCATGGCTCTATTTGAGTGTGGAGATGGACTCCCATGGCTCTGGTTGAGTGTGGAGATGGACTCCCCCCAGCTCTGGCTGAGTGTGGAGATGGCCTCCCCACGGCTCTGGTTCACACAGCAGCACCTGGCAGTGTAATACCAGGGAAGGCATATTTTAAAAAATCAATAGCAATTTCTCAAATGCTTGAGGCTTTCTGAGAGGTTATTCTGAATTAAAAGATTTATGAAATGCAAGCAAAGCACAAATGGTTTTCCAGAGGTATGTGGACAAGACATGCCAACCTTTAAGGTACACATTTCACAGTGTGATTTGTGTCATAGGGAAAATGTGTCTGTCTGCCTCTGTTTACTGATGGGCATGCTCAAAGTTAATGTGTAGCTGACTTTGTTAAAATGACCTTTCTATGACTTTAAAGGTACTGCATGTTCATTGTTGAAAACTAGAGAAACGCTATGGTCAGCCTTCCTGGACATGGTGGGTGACTATGGTTTGGATTAAATCTAAGAATTTCCCTCTAAGGCTCACAGACACTTCATTGTCAATCAGGCAGGAAAGGTAATGGGCCTGAAAACTGAGGAAACAGAGACTCCACTCTTCCCTGGAGAGGAATTTATTGTCAGGTAAAAAGCCTGAACACAGAGAGCCTGGGGGACTTGTCAGGCACTGAACCCGCTTGCTGGCCTGTGGGGCTTGTCTTGGTCTGAGCAGGGCTTCTTGCTAAGTTTGCTCTTTTCAGGCTCCTAAAGTAGGAATAAGGCCCTTCCATTAGCAGTTGGAAACCATTTTCATTATGGGGTGTCCATTGTTCCCGTTTTTTGGAGACAGAGTCTCACTTTGTCACCCTTGGTAGAGTGCTATGGCATCATCCTAGCTCAGAACAATGTCAAACTCCTAGGTTCAAACTACCCTCCTGCCTCAGCCTCCTGAGTAGCTGGGACTATAAGCCCCTGCCACAACATCTGACCAAATTCTCCTATTTTTAGTAGAGACCAGGTGTTTCTCTTGCTTAGGCTGGTCCAGAACTGCTGAGCTCAAGCAATCCACTCCCTCAACCTCCTAGAGTGCAGGGATTACAGGCAACAGCCACTGCGCCCGGTCTCACTGCTCACTGCTATTATTCTTAAGAAGATTAAAAAAAAAAAAAAGAAAGAAAAAAAAGTTTTGTAAATAGTTATAGCTCAGGTATACTTGGGAAGAAGCAGAGGATTTTTGTTAGCATTTGATTGATAAGATTTGTGGGTAACTGTATCGCTGTGTGTGTGTGTACAAAGAGGGAGAGAGATTGTTTGTGGAATTGTCTCACGTGATTACAGAATCTGTCAGATCTAAAATTTTCTGAGTAGATGGGCAAGTTGGGGACCCAGAGCAAAGCTGATGAGGCAGTCAAGTCCAAAGGTCACCCCTGGTGAACTGTCTTTTCCTGGGTGAAGTTGGGGGAGATCAGTCTTTTTCTATTGAGCTCTTCAACATACTATCTGAAGCCCCCCGACACTCCAGAGGGCAAACTATTTAACTTAAAGTAGACCGAGTTAAATGTAAACCTCATCCAAAAACACCCTCACATAGATATCCAGAATAGCACGGGACCAAAGTCTGAGCACCTTGGCCCAACAAAGCTGACACATGAAATTAACTCTCAGAGCCCTTGATAAAGGATACTGAGACGTGCCATGGGTCTACGGGCTCCAGCTGGTCACTAAAGGTGATGTGACCAGGGGGACAGATTTTGGAACACAAAAGCAATCTTTGTATAGTCCTAGTAATTCCCAAGGGAGGACTATCTAATAGAACAAATTTCTGAACACAAGGAGGACTCCTTAGACAAATTTTGTTTCTTCATCATCCAGGTGACAGGTTGCCTGTGATTATTACTTTATTTCTTATTTTAAAAACCTCAAGCTTCTGAAAAAACCTGCAAGAACAATAAAGTGAAGTGATGTTCCCAGCCCTGTAGACTGCGGCATGGTGCCCGATCATGCCCTGGAATGTAATGTTATTTCTTATAAGCAAAAGCAGTCTCCTACCTGACTACAACTTTGCTACCAAATCAGGACGCAGACATAGGTAATTACTACTGTCCGGTTCTCAGATATCATTTAACTTTTGCCAATTTTTTCTATTTATGTAGCAAAAAGATCCAGGTGCAGAATCCTGTGTTATATTAGTCAGTACCCTTTAGTTGCCTTCAATTTGAAATATTTTCTCATTTTTCCCCTTGATTTTCATGACCTTGGCACAATGTTCCATGAATGGGTCTGACAGATGTTTGACCCTGATGGATCAAGGTCACAGATAAGCTATAGTTCGGGCTACTCTGATAGAGTGCCATCGCGGTGGGCACAATCAGCACACACCCATTCATCACCATCCTTGAAGCCAAAGTCTGAGGTCAGAGTGCCAGCATGGTTGGGTCCTGGGGAGAACCCTCTCTGGGCTTGTAGGTCCATCTTTCTGTGACCGAAAGAAGTCAAGACAGCTCCCTGGGGTCCTTCTCATAACGGGTCCAGCACGCTAAATGAAATGGTTCTAGCAGGGGTTAAAACTGAAAATTATAGAAACTACAAAGATTGTGGAATTTTCTTTAAGGTAATCACTGTGCACTTAGAAGCTTCTTGTCTTTATAAAATAACAATGGGGCGCAGGAACATTAGGTGTTTTATAAAAGGATATAAGGGTTTATGTGTGAAAAGTAGCATTCAGTTTATGTCAATAGAGAAATAATATCAAAGAGTAGTATAATGAGATTCTTAACTTCTGGAATATTAATTAGGATTTGAAATATTTGGTTTTCATTGCATGCACTGGGCCTTCAGGTTCCTTTTCTTTCATCTTTTCATACATGTCACAGGCACATTTTAAAGCCCAGGCATTTGTCACTGTGAAATAACACCGACTCCACGACTTTTCGGAGGTGGATGAGGCCAATGGAAAGCTCTTCTCAGGGGGTTATCTTTAGTTTGTGTTTTGTTGAAAATAAAACATATCAGAAAGCAACACATGTTTAAAGGCATTTTTATGTTCGTATTGAAACTGCGAGTGAATTTTTACTGAATATATTTCAGACATTGTACGTATCCACAGGACATGAGCCCTCCCTCACCTACACCGCCTATCACACCCCACCGAGGAGCAGTCTCTCGCCAGGAGTCCAACAGGCAATTGCACGTTGAAAGTATTTTTTAAAATTTTGTCCATTTACATTTTCCAAGGCAAACATTTATCTTTTCTGATAAATGCAATAAAAATTTCTGAACTGGAGCCCTAGACCTTTGAAGTTTCTGCGATAGAAATAGACCTTGCTCTGAAATACAGAAGACCATCTCTTTCAAGTGCTGGTGTTTGTCTTGAGGAAAGCACTACTGTTAAAAGACAAATTGATTTAGATTTGGATAAATGCTGCTTTAAACCATGATCCCCCACTCATCATATATATATATGTACCTATATACTTTTATACAATTTTATTATCTTCTTAGACTTTGGTTAATCTTACAGATTTTTCTCTATCAGTTTCTTCTTAAAAGACCATAATTCATTTTAGCTGGTCATAAATTTTGGAGGGTAAGTTCAAAGTTAAATGAGCCATTGGAGTATAAATAATACACGTCTTATTCTTCTCCCTGTATTAATCAATATGGTTTTGAATAAATAACTTTCCTTTACTATATCACTAATTAAGTGTCTGAGACACAAAATTAATAGAGATACACACAGTGCAATTATTATTCCATCTCAGTTGCTTAAAGTAAGAATATTCAGAAATTCACTCGCAGAATTTTTTCAATCAGTGCTTTTAAATTTACTTAAAATGAGAAGAAATAATCGTGTGATTGGAATGCTTGCTTCTATATTAACAGAAATGTGGATCTTATTGAACATTTTCCTCTTAGAATGATAATAAGTCTCCAGGGAAGTCTCTAACGCAACGAAAACACTTTCGCGCAGGACTGAGCTTTTACCAGTTGCCCAGGGCACATGTCATTATCAATTCATTAAAAATTCACCCTGGGCAGAGCACTGTGGTTTCTGTTCTTTAACCAGGTCAAACTCTTAATGATATATTGTGGAATGTGCCTTAAAAGAATATTCATTATGAGTAATCACTTCTGCACTTGTGAGGATATCTGTCACTTACCTTTTATGGGTGGGAACTAGACCAAAATACTAAAATAATGTTGACACTTGTTCATCTAGTGCTAAAAATTATTTTCTAGCTATTTCTTGTGTACTTTCACTTACTTTATAAACTCAAGAATAAAACATTATATTCTACTTCATTTTACTCTTCTTCAACCTTCGAATCTCTAATATTTGAGATTCCTTGATACTTGTTTAACAAATGAATAAATAAATTTTCTTGAAACTTCATGTTTTTAAAAAGCCATCTATCTGTAATCTGCAGTTAGATTTCTATCCTTTCTCTGTCACATTAAGTAGTAAAACCTTAAAGCCCAGACTGCCATTTCTTCCTAATTTTCCCTCTCTGCTTTTCCAGTACAGTATCACCTGGGTAGTATCATCTGCAGTTTTGGGCTGGGTAGATGAATGTTTAGGGGAGAGATCCTTGGCTGCTTGGCATGGCCTTGAATCCAAATTCCAGGTGTGAGATGATCTGGTGTGTGGAACTTCAGATGACACCCCTAGCGTCTCTGTTACATCCTAACCACCAACAAACACTAAATGCCACAGTAGGGATGCTCTTCACACTTCATCTCTAGTCATCAGAAGACCATAGAAGTTGGTATCCTTATCCTATTTTTCAAACAATAAAATAGATTCATAGATGTCCGGTAATTTGCCCAAGGTCACACAATCAATGAACAGTGGAGCTGAAATTAAAAAACGAGTTGGTTTTCCTCCAAAACGTTTTTCTCTGCATTGAACTGTCACAGATCTTTTGCTTTCAATTAAAACATAAAATGAGAAGAGAGGACAATCTGCAGATCAATGTTGTGAAACTTCTCTGGGAAATTTCTTTTCTATCTGTAAATGTGGAACATAGAACACACGGGCTGTTTTGGTATTTCTTGTTTGGCTACCTACTCTGGGGGAGGACAAGGAAAACATTATTTAATTTTTTAAAAATTAATTTCAATGTCTCATAGAGGAGATTGTTTTCATCAGTCAGTAGATACGATTATTATACTCTAATGATTGAGGTACTCATGGCTTCTGTGCTAGGGAAGAGGTTTATATTTTTGTCCACTTTTAGTGAAATAAAGTCACATGGAAAATGCATACATGTAAAACTTAGAGACTTGTGTAACAGTAGAGTACAAAAATACAATGTTACCAGCAAGTCAGAAATGTTTCTCGTACCAATTACAACCTCATCCTTCCCTGGTAAAGAGGTAACCACTGTCCTTTTTATGACAATGTATTTCTTGCTTTTGTGTATAATGTTGCTATCTACCTAGGCATTCTGCAGTACCCCGGATTAGTGTTTCCTGACATGGAATTCTGTCCTACTGTGTGTGTAGCTTCTGCTCATTATCATTAGGCAACTTCATCCATGTGATTTGACACCAATATGTGTGTTCATTTTTGTTGCTATGTGATGTTCCTTTGGGTAAAGGTAACACAACTTATTTCTTCTGTTCTGTTGGTGAATGTTGGAGGTTTTGTTTGTTTGTTTTAAGTTTAAGGCCATTACAAACAATGTTTACACCGACACCCCTTCACCTGCTTCTCAGGGCTCAAGCGCATGCATGTTTATATATCTGCAAGTTGAGTTTCCGGCTCAAACTCTAGTGGATAATGTCAGATTCTTCCGATTCACACCCCCACCAGCAATCTATCAATTTCAGTTTGCTCCATATCTTTGGTGAGACTTGATATCGGTGGCCTTTTTAAATTACGTGTTTCTTGCAGTATAAATAGTATCTCACTGTGGCTTTAGTTTTTATATCCCTGATGGGTTATGATGTCCAGAACTTTTGAATATGGCTATTTTCCATTTACACATACATTTTTGTGTATGAATTCCTGTTCAAGTCTTTCACCACATTGTTAATATTGGGTTGTCTATTCTTTACTTTTAAATTTATAGTATTTATAACCTAAGTATTACGCTACACTTATTTATATATGACTTATCTAGTCACTACAATCAGTTTTTCATGATCTTACTAATGTACTTAGGTCATGTGGGTAATTCTGGCCAACATAGTACAATAGGTACAGGAGGTGCCCTCTCACTTGAAACAACACAAATATCGTCCAAAATATGTGGTGCTTTTCAAGACACTGGACACCAGGCAGTGGAGCACCACGATCCCTGGGAGACAGCAAGCAAAGTAGGTGAGGCCTGCAATTAGCACAGCTCACTGCCTGGAGAGAGTTTCCAGGACCTTTTACAGAGAGAGAAAAGCTAAGTGGAATCGGGAAGACTCCAAGGGTTCAGGGGACAGAGCTGAAAACTGGGGGGGCACAAGTGACTAGAAGTTTGGGGACAGAGTGCCAAGAGAAGGGAGCAGCACAGAGAGAATCCTGGAGACATTCAAAGGGCTTCAAGGAGGTGGCACCTCCCTGTGGCTCAGTGAGTAAGGCGCTAGCCCAATATACTGAAGGTGGCGGGTTCAAACCTGACCCCAGCTAAACTGTGGCAAAAATAGCTGCACATTATGGTGGGTGCCTGTGGTCCCAGCTACTCAGGAGGCTGAGGCAAGAGAGTCACCTAAGCCCAAGAGCTGGAGGTCACTGTGAGCTGTGACGGCATGGCACTCTACCAAGGGTGATAAAGTGAGACTCTGTCTCTAAAAAAAAAAGGGGAGGTCTCAAGGATTCAGTGGCATCCTGATCACCTTGCAGTGGAGAAAACTGCTGAGAACCAGGAAAGAGCCATCACAAATGATGGGCAGCAGCATCTAGTCCTCACACTGGGCAAACAGAAGCAATGAGAAATGTTTCCGACAGCCAGGCTGCCCAAATTTTATAACTCGCAGTGTGAAATTCAGGGGAGGCTCAGTAATAAAAAATAATAACAAGGATAAACTACAGTATACCCAGTTAAATTTAAATTTCAGACAATAGAAAATAACTATTTAGTATTTATATGTCCCAAATATTACATGGCCATGACAAACAGTATAACCAGGGCTATAAAGAGGCCAGTGTAATACCAGTACCCGCCAGATGTGGTGTGGGACCTTCATATACTAACACATTACTTGTTGCTGATCTTACATTCTAATCTAACCAGGTGTATCCGGCTTCTAGTGATACATTTGGCAACACTATGAATTATTAGACCTTCACTAGGTGCTACTCTGGTCTTGCCTAACAAATCTTAAAAGCAAGATCTTAGAGGATCCAACTGCTTCCACGCGAGGAGTGGGGAACACAAATACATACAAAACTGGGCAGGTAACATATACAATTCCCGGGTTTCTAGTGAAAAATTACAAGACATGCAAAAAAGTAGAAAAATATGACCTAAATAAGGAGAAAAGTTAATAGAAAACAAGGCATAATAGACACAGACATCAGAATTAGCAGCCGAGTATATTGAAACAATTATTTTAACTGTCTTACATATTTAAAAAAAAAAAAAAACTAGAGGAAAGATTGGGCATGTGAGATGGAACATCAGGGATTTTTAAAAAGGACTCAGTTGAATTTTTAGAGATGACAATTGCACTATCTGTGAGAAAATTAGATTTGTTGGTTTAATGGCAGAATAGACATTGCAGAGGAAATGATTAGTTATTTGAAGACACAGAAACTATCCACAGTGAAACACAGGAAAAAATTGCACAAAGCACCAGGGAGCTGTGCTTCGATTTCAGGCAGTCAAGATGTGTGTAGGTGGGGTCCTGAGAGGGGGGCGGGGGTAAAGATTGAGTATCAGGAAACATAATTGAACGTAGACAGTGATTGTCATGAGCCCTCACTGAGTATTTCAACAGACTTGTTTGGAAGATGGTATGATCTATTTCCTGTTTATTTTTATTTTTGGCAAATACTTAAAAGTGGATCAAAGTGTCCCATGCTAAAATGACTAAATCCATTTCAAGACTCAGCAACCATGAATAATTTCAACCTCATTTCTCATTTTTGCTGCCGTTTATAGACATGGTATCCATGTCTTTGGCTATTGATCCTACACCACCATGTGACTGCCCCCAGATCTATCTATGATCAGCCGGGCCGGTGTTCCAGCGACACCTCAGCCTGCACATGCTGTAAACTAAACCAGTCCTTTCCCTCAATAGCCCCCTGTTCTTGGACCTGTGCTCCGTATCTCAGTGGACAGCACTGCACTGCTATTTAACCAATTTCTACATTACTTATTTTAGGTGACCCTTTCTTTTAATTTCCTTCTACCATTTGTCATTCACAAAGTCTGACAAGTTCTACCTTGAAACAGCTCTGAGTTCCATTCTCTGTTGGATGCCACCATTCTGTCTTAGGTTGTCAGGCCCCCTTCACCATTGCTGTGGGGCCAGAACTGTTTTCTACGTAGTGATACTTTCTCATTATCTGGGTCTTTGAATAATACCTTCTCCCTGCCTGAAACACTCAATTTCTACCTTGCTAATTATCTTTTCTGCTTTTGTATTCTTACCCCCATGCTTTCTCCTTGGACACACCCTTTCACTCCTTAGCGACCATGAATAATTTCAGCCTCATTTCTCATTTTTGCTCCTATTTACAGACATTGAATCCGTGTCTTCACTCACAGATGAACAAATGTCCCTACTCTGTATATTCATAGCACCAAATTTATGTCACAGCTCTATCTCCATATAGATTTGGGTTGCTATCACTGTGTGTGGCCTTAGTACCTTTCTCCAGGGAAGGGAGAATATTGCTACTCCTTATCTCCCAGGCAGAATGTACGTCCTGGAACAATAAGCATTGTTAAGTGAAGATTTCACAAACTACAGACTCCATCGTTCTATTCTTGTAAGTTATGTTGGAGTAAGATTGCATTTATAGAAACTTACCACTAGTTCACTGATATTATGAATGCACGGTTGCTGTTATTGTGCGATTATTTTCGGAAGCAGACAGTGATTTCATACTGAGGTGGATAATGTTGATAATTTATATGTAATTTGGACGTTGACACTTTATTAATTAAATTGGTAGACAGATGAGACATTTATTTGGATGAGATCGAGTGCTATCCCCTTTCAATTAGTTACAATCATCCTCCTAAGACACAACATCTGAGCAGCTTATTGTTTGCCTTTATCTCATGGAAGTGCAGACGGGTTCACTTCGTAATTTTTATTTCATCAGTTTTCTGTGATTACAAATAGAGTTCTAACATACCTGTGTTGCAACAAATGGATGTGTGAGTACCCTCCGTTAAAAATGAACTCAATTAACAGTATCAAAGCACTATTAATTTCAACTTCCAGCGATCACATGTAGAGATTTTATCTTTAATCTTAGACTAGCCTTACCAGTCTAAGCTCCCCTCCCTGTTTGGATGCACAAAGACACCAATCAGCTAATACTCAGTTCTCCCTAATTAGCAAAATATACAACAAACTGGAACAAAACTTCTAGAAACCTTTTTTTTTTTCTTAACGCCATGATTTATAATAAATTGCAATATCTGTTGTCCAATTCAGGGAATATTTCCTCAGTAATAAATCACCAGAATGGGGTAATTATTTGCTTTATCTTAATTATTTGATTATCTTAGGCCTGGTAAGATAATCTACCAAATGACTGGGTGAAACGTCAGAGCTTCACCTTGCAATGGAAAACCTCAGCTTCTCATGCCCTGTTTCTCCCAAGTGGCTGAAGCGATCTCATACCTTTGTGGGAAAGTTACCACCTTAAAGTCAAGTGCGGAGGAGAATTAAGCTCCCCTCAAGCAGTCCCTGGGTGATGGTTCCCCGTCTCCTTTAAGGGCAGCTCTTGTCTGCAGATTAATTTTGAAGTCTTATCTCAGGATGTCTAATTAATGCTTCATCTTTAATATTTTAAAGTGACATTGAAACAAAGCTAAAAGCTCCGGGACCCTTTTGTCACCCAGCGCCTTTACTTCCAGCAGCAACATCTATTTTATCTAATGGAATGCAAGTTTCTGTAGCAATGAGGTATAATGAGGATTCTAGTAATTTCCCAAGGAAATTTTTTTTTCTGTTTTATGCAGAGTTTTTACTAACATTCATGGAATTTTTATCAAGTACTTTGCACTCTTGTATCTTTTGATAGCATCGTACTTTTTTCTTTTTTGGTTTGTTGCCATGGTAAAGTGTGCTACAGACTGTCTGATGTTGGACAAATTGTGTGGTTTCCCCCATTGGTTCTGTGATGTATGTGCTGCATAAGGTAATTTGTCTTTCTTCTGGATCTTTTCACCAATATTTATTTGTTCTATCTGCCTACCTGTTCTTAAATCAGACTAGTGTTTGGCATCACCTTCGTCAGGAATTTGGGAGAGTTATATTCAAACAGTGAGTTGGGAATCCTCTTTATTGTCCATGGTCTGGAATATTGCAAACAATATTGGATTTTTCTGTTCTTCAAAGAGATAGAATGAAACTCATTTGTGAATCTGTTTGCTGCTGGTGTCTCCCGCAGTGGTGGAGCTCCAGTGCTTTTTTGATTTTGTCAGTAGTAAATGGAATATTCATCTTCTATTTTCTTTCTTTGATTCTAATAATTTGAATATTGGTAAACAATCAATTTTTTTTTCTACATTTGAAAATGTGCTACGATACCGTTCACGTAGTGTTTGGCTGTGGCCCCCTGACCCCCTTCTGTACCTGCTGCTCCTGGATTCCTGTTTCAGTCCTCATCTGGTCATTCAAACCCCCTGTCTTTCCCTTAGTGAGGCTTCGTGGAGTTACTCTTATTAATGGTTTTGAAGTCTCAGATTTCCAGACATTTACTATTTTAATCTGGCCTGCAGCTGTTTTCATTGGAAGATTTTTTATTATTGCTTCAGTCTCTGGGCTCATTACTGGACTGTTCAGTTCTGTTTATTCTTCATTGAGTCTTGGTGGTTGTTCATTCCCAGGAACTTGTCCATTTCTTCTGTTTTCAAGAGATTTTCATCGTATTCACAGACGGTATTTTGTGTTTCTGTGGTATCAGTTGTAAGATGTTTGTTGTTTCTGGTTGAGCTTATTTATTTGGGTTTTTTTTTCTGTTTCCCTTTAATCTAGCTAAAGGTCTATCAATTTTTTTTTAATCTATTCAAAGAACCAACTTTTTCTTTCATTGATCCTTTGTATTGTTTTTGATTTTCATTTTGTTTGGTTCTGCTCTGATCTTAGTTATTTCTTTTCTTCTACTGACTTTGGATATTATTTGCTCTTCCTTTTCTAGTTCCTTGAGACGTATCATTAGATTGTTATCTGTGATTTTCCTGTCTTTTTGATTTAGGCCTTTAAAGTTACGATTTTCCTCCTTTGGCCTGTTTTTGCTGAATCACACAGATTTTGATTGTTTTTTTCCCTTTGTCATTTAATTTGAGAAATCTTTTGATTTTCCTCTTAATTTCATTATTGACCCAATGATTGATCAGCATCGGGTTAATTTCCATGACTTTGTGTGAACTGAATGTTTCTCTGGCAGTTCCCTTATAGTTTTATTCTACTGTGTTCTGAGAAGACACAACGTATGATTTCTACTTTAATTAATTAAAATTATATAATTAATATAACTAATTATAATATTATTTACTATGTATTACAAGCTTATATAATTTCTAAAGCTATACAGTATCTTTTAAACATAGCCTTTGTTGAGTATCATAGATGATGGTATTAAGGATTTTTCATTTAAGGTTTTTCTGGATGTTTGTTAAGTTCCGTTGACCATTAGCATTAGCGAATATGTTTTGAATTTACATTAAACATTCAAGGTAAAATCTAAATTCATTATTAGTTACTAACTTTTAAAAATATAATGATTCACTTATTTCTATCTAATCTTCCTTTGTGTCATAGAAACTTTTACATTTTTTCATTAGTAATAAATATAGGCTTATTATGAATATTATAATGTTGTAATATTTAATAATATTTCTTTGTAAATATTATGGTTGCTGAATTTTTTCTTTTTGTTCAATCCCTTTATTCCATCTCAGATTTTAAAAAAATTCTAGTGCATGTATATGTAATAGTAAAACTAACACACATGACCCGCTTACTATAAGCTTGGTCCTCTCCTAACTTAAATATTTTCCCACCCATATTGTTCATACAGCAGCTCTGAGGGGGCATGATCATCACTCCAGGGAAGGCACAGAGATGGCGCACAAATGGTTCAGTTTGCACTTTTTGTCATGAGCAGAGTGAGCCCACATCCAGGCAGCCTGGCTCTATGTGCCCTACAGAATAAGCCACTGTGAGAATAGCATTTTAAAACTATAATTAGAAAGTACACGCTAATTTATAACACTACAGGGCCAAACCCTCTAGAACTTTGTTCTGAAATTTTAGATTTTTTAGGGAATAATGACATCAGTGCTCCCCTTCTCCAGCATGTTGGTGGGGGAACACTGTGGATGGTCCATCTCCACTTTCTTTGTCCTTGATTTCTAAATGCGGATTAATTTATCTACAGTTCACATTGTTGTAACAAACCTCAGGGCAAGTCCCACGTTACATAATATCCAGAAGGGTGAGCATTTAGGGCAACCATTCTCCACCTAAGGTAAGTAGGACAGAAATTAGTTCATTCCTTAGCACAAGGCTTGTCCCTGGTCTTCATGTTCTGTTCACATCACTTAACCCTTGTCCGCTCTAATCGTAGCCCCGCTCCTGTGAGCTCCCTAAGTGCCGACCTACTTGGCATCTGGACTCTCACAAGAACTTCAAGTGCCTGATAGTCGTTCATTTTCAAAGGTGTTCAGATTTGCAAGGGAGTTGTTTACGTATAGACAACTCAGTTCTAAATTACTTTGCCTCAGAAATTCTGTGACTCTCATATGTGGAGCCAGTTTCAAATGTAATTTTATTGTTGCTTTTTGCTTCTTGTTTATTTAGAAGGCTACTCTTTATCCCGGAGATTTCTCTTCAAGCATAAAAGTTAGCTGAGTCGAGGATCCCTTTTATAAAAAGGAATGCTCTTATCCATTTACTGCATGAAAAAGTTAGAATTTTTGCTATAAGGAAAAAATACGTTCTACTATTGTTCACTTCAATGAGCATTGGAAGTTGCACTGGAAGACGCCTGGAGAGCGGGACTCTCTCTGTGTGTATTTTAAGTTGTGATGTATACTTTTGTGGTTCAGTTTATTTTATTTTTTTATTCTGAGATATATTTTTGTTCCTCATTTGCCACTGTAGAGGTACAATCCCACATAATTCAATTGCTCCATGATTACAAATGCTGAGTCTTTTTTAATTTCTTTTCTTATTTTTATTTTATATTATTTACAACAACAACAACGTATAACGTGTCACTTTTCTTCACATTTGCAAGGGTATATATTGCCTTTTACCCTGGAAAAATCACCTACAGACAAAAAGAAGAAATTGTATCACACGGCAAAATCTGCAAATACCCAAAGTCAGTGGCTTGAAGGCAAAGTCCCAGAGTGGGAGAGAAAACAGTGTCTGGAGTGAGGACAGGAACACGTACAAGAGCAGTCAGCGGGGAGAGGGATTGTCTGAGACACCACCGACTCCGAGGTACACAAGGTGCCCTACTGTAATCTATCACCCCATGACCACCACAGGAAGTGGTTCGGGGTTCGTAGTTTGAAAAACGCCTTTGAAGTGACACACAAGTTGCTTTGAGGAGATGTGGAGTGAGATGGGTTCAAGTATGAGTAAGAATCATGACCAAGTACAGGCCGAGGAAGAACCCTCAGTCCAAAAAACCCGGAAGGGTTAACGTCTTTCTCCTTCCACCATCTGTCTCCACTGAGCACAGAGGGAATCTCAGAGCCATTCAGTCTTCAGACTGGTGTGTAGATCACGTCTCCACGGACACAGGAGGGTGACGTTCCTGACTGGATGGTGGTCAGTTTGTGTAGATCATGTCTCCACGGACACAGGAGGGTGACGTTCCTACCTTGAAGTTCCACTTCCTACCCCCTGAAGCAACGAGAGACAGACACTGCGACTGCCAAGGTTATAAAGTAAGGTGTGAACTGTGCTTCCTTTAAAATTAGTTATTTTTGTAACTGCCTTTTCTCTCACACGGCCGTGGGTATTTGCTGCCGTACTTTTGAAATGAAAGGTGCACTCTGCGGTGCAAGGACGGGGCTTTCCCACGGGGGCGGGGGTCTAGAAGTCCAGTGGTCAGCACGCTCTGGGGTCTCCTAACAGCCTGGCCTTCTCTTGGTGCAGAGTGTCTACCCCTGAGGTCGGTCTGCAGTCTGTTTGCAGACCTGGCAACCTCTCTCAGGTCATTAGGCAGCAGGACAAAGGGAGGTCTTTGTTATTGCACAGCTATGAAACATCCACGGGTTGGAACATCAACATCACACTTTCTCTTGGGGTTGGCCTTGTTCCCCTATCTTATTTTCATTGGGTCATAGCAGTGGCCATGAGGTCCTGTGGAACTTTGCAACTGAGGGTGGGCCCTGGCTCCAGCAGAGGCAGAGAATGCAGTGGGCAACCTGCAGCCAGGGTTCACTGCCTCAAAGGGTCTTTCGAGATCTTCCTTAAAATAAGCCTATGCCTCCCCTTGCAGGAGGGACCCTGGGGTGGGTGTCCCAGGCAGGAGCTGTCCTCGGAAGCCAAAGTTGGGCAAGATCACAGTCCTCCTTCACTTCTGCTTGCTGTAATGAAAGGCCCCCTTCAGGTGGAACTGCGGGGTGCTCACCAGGAACCCCAGCCTCACAGAGCACTAGGGCCCAGCTTCCCTTTTCTGACTCAGACAGTCTATTGCTTCTTGAGAGTGGAAGCTCATACCAGCCATGTGGTGCTCACCACAGAGATCCACGTGTGGTGGTGGCGAGTCGTGTGGGCCTGGGAGGTCTGCAGAGAGACATTCAGCAGGGCTGTGGTGTGCTAGTTGGCCGGCAACTCACACTTGCATGCCTGGGAGGCACTTGCAAGGCAGAGGAGATGAAGAATCTCAACCGGGCGCCATGCACGGCACCTGGCCTGGAGCTGCTATCTAGTGTTGGTTTTGCACACTGGGTCATGAGGCTCGTACGCTCAATCTTCCCTTGTGAAACGAGTTTGGGGTCTGCACATTACTCAGGCTATCCCAAGGAGAAGGTCTCATATCCTTCTTGGAGAAGCAGCCCTGTAGGCGGTGGGCAGCAGGTGTGGACATCCATCTCGGGGCTTCTGTGCACATTTCTGCCCCTGGTGGCTGGCAGGGCCCCCTTCCTGCAGCAGCTACACACTCTAAGTTTGGGTTTTGTGGACTGCTCCCTGGCTCTGGGCTTCCTGTAGTGTTTGGGAGTCATTGGCAATAGATTGGACGGCCGTAGGGGAAAAGGAGGTGAGCGTCTGTTCTTAGAGCTGCCTTATGACCAAGCCAGATCCTGTGGTTTCTGCCAGTGGGCTGATGTGGGTTTGGTTAAAGTCAGGTAACTATCCCTGTATTGGCCCTTCAGTCCCAGGTTTATAAAAACATGTGCTGCTGTCACCTTAGGGTGCTTGCCCTTCTAGATCTCTCTTGAATTTTTAACATTGTTAGGAATATAGTCTCTGCATTAAAATGATGTTGGTCGTTAACCTTGTGTTGGAGTAGACTTTTTGCAGGAACTGAAGCAGGTCAGGTGGGATTCTCAAGGTGGGATTTGGGGATTGGGCTACACAGATATTGGGTGAACGTTAGCATATGAATAAATTACTTGTCAGGAAAAATGAAACCATGTTAATATGTGTCATTGGGTCATGTCACATTTACTCAACTTCTCACTGTAGGTGGCCTGCAATGGAGGACAGCACGGGAAGAGATAACGTGGCTGCAGTGCTTACGTGTGACGGTGACGATGGAGCTGTCACATTTGTTAAGTGGACGCACTTCTTATAACAGCCCCAGGAAACGCACAAGCAGATAAGGAAGCTGCCTAAATCATGCACCAAGAGGACAGTCAGAAATCTTCCATGGCAGCTTCAAAACTGTCCCTTATCCCACACTGCTGAAGAGAAGTTATATTTGAGTCTCAGGCAAAGGGCCTGATGGAAACTGTGCAGATCCGCCCTCCCTACCAGGTCACACTCACCACTCTGGGTCTGTTAAGGGCCTTGATGGCTCAAGAGCGGAAAGCTCCAACATGAGATGAGAAGGTGGGTGGACACAAGTTGGGCTGACAACTCTGAAATCCCAAATTCTTAAAATTTTTCTTGCTAGGGAAAGACACCTACCCCCATTCCTCACCTATGAATTCAGCTTCTGCTGCCCTTGTTTCAGGGGTTGTTCATGGAAGGATAGCAGCTGGGCTGACCCTCCCTCCAGCCACTCAGCGCAGCACATTCCATACGTGGGTCCCAGAACCGCCCTGATCTACAGGGTCTGGCGAGGCAGGAACGAGGCCGTACACGGAGATAGTGCAGGATCTTCCCAATCAGCAGGGGTCTGGGGAACACATATGAGAGTAGGTTCCATGGGCATTATATTAAATAAAACAAAATCTAAAACATAAACAGCTAAATTTATTGACATGAGCATATTCCCCTGGGATTTAGGATTTCAAATTTTTGCAAGTACTTGGCAATGTCGAACAGTTTGCACAGATGGTTCACTGAAGACCTGTCTCAGAAGATTTCCTAATTTCTTTTTCCTTTGAAATGTTGTTCCCTATTCCTCACATTTCAAGAAGGTATTTACCATGATCTAAACTTTAATATGTATACTGAGGGTTAAGGTGAAATACATTAATAATTCCTTCCACATAGCATCTTAGAAATAGCACCCCTTGAGTATAATAATTTATATGCGTGTATGTTACTAAGAATACATTTTTATTCTCTTGAGAACAGAGGAGAAGGCTACGTGTTACTTTTTTTTTTGAGACAGAGTCTCACTTTGTCACCCTCAGTAGAGTGCTGTGTCATCACAGCTCACAGCAACCTCAAACTCTTAGGCTTAAGCAATTCTTTTGCCTCAGCCTTCCAAGTAGCTGTGACTACGGGTTCACACCACGATGCCAAGCTGTTTTTTTGTTGTAATTGTCACCATTGTTCAGCTGGCCCTGGCCGGGCTCAAAGCTGCCAGCCTGGGTGTATGTGGCTGGCACTGTAACCACTGTGCTATGGGTGCTGAGCCTTTTTTAATCCCTGATATCTAATATCTTCATTCAATATATATGGATTTGTTGATTGATTAGTTAGAATCTAATCCTCAATGTCCTTGATTGTATATATATGTATATATGACCAAATAACCTTAAGTTTTTATTAAAATGGACATATGTTTATTACATATACTCTCCACACTCAACTAGCTTCTAGTTAATAAGAGAAAATTCATATACATAAAAGTGAGCCTTTTGAGATAGAATTTAGGAAAAGTTCTATGAGCAAGACATATGATACCTATAGGATTATCACAGAGAAGACATCACCGGATGATGTGGCCGTCACCTTTGGGCAATGTGAAAATTGGTTTGGGCTTTGAGGGAAAGGTAAATAAAGATCAGGAAAAAAGGTTAATTAAGACTATAAAATTGTGAGAGCCTGGAAAAATATTTGACATTGTTTCATTATTTGGGAAAAGACCAGTTTGGAGATAGGGAGATATAGGAGCAGACTAGAAGTAGTTTAGCAAGTAACCCTTAACTCTATCACAAAAGAGCCTTGAACACCCAGTGTAACAATTAGAGCCGTTTTCTAGAGTTTGAGGTTCTAGAGCTGAAGTTTAGCAAATACAAAAAGGTATTCTAGCAAGAAGGCTGTGGCAATAGTGATGGGGATGGGCTGAGCATGCTGGGCTTGGAGACAGGAGATGAGGAAACTCACCAGGAGACGAGAAGGCTGGACCAGGCTCGCAGATAGTGCAGTTTCCCTCTCTGAGGAGGGAGAGCTGCTGATAGGGCCAGACAGGAACTGTCATCCGCCTGTCTTCTGAACAGCCCGCTTCTGCACAAGGTTCCAGAGAGGGAGAAGAAATGAAATTTAGGTCGGCAAATCTAACCTTTATGAAGCGTTAGAACTGCCAGCACTGCCTGTATCTTTACGGGATCACAAAGAGTCCTCTGCTTTTGGCGATGGAGACGCACGTGGTGTGTGCCCCTGTTGTAGGCAGCAGAGCTTTTCCGTACTCAGCTGGGTGGCGTTGGAGTTGGTCAGAAAAAGCAATTCATTTAAAAGAGAGTGACGGAGAGGTTGGAAAGATAACGTGGAGGAACTGAATAGATGCAGATTTGCGTGGTAAGTGGGAAGGCGCCGGCAGTGGCACAGAGTTAAGAGTGAGAGATCGCAGCTCAAACTGGAGAGGAGGTGGGAGGAGGAGGGGGTGTGTATTGACAGGCTTCTCTCTCAGCTTTGTGCTCTGAGCTAATTACATCTCAACTTTTGCCATTAACTTTAAAGTAATAAATTTTAATTGGCAGGCAAACCCCTCAGTCCATTTTTTAAAGTGCTGGTTTTTAGCAGTGCTAAATGTCTAATATATGAAATTCTTATCATCTTAAAATAGCTAACGTAATGTGTGCAGTACGAGCCTAAGCAAATTTTTTTAAGTTAGTAAAAAAATACCTTGGAGGTTACAGAGATTAAAAAGCAGTGGCGCTTTTCAAAGACATAAATGCTTTCCGTTTTTGCTTCTTTTTCCCCATTCTTATCTATGACATACCACCAAATGCGATTGTAGTGAAACGAAATGTCATTTTTAAAAAATCTTTCATTACTTGGAAGAAAAAAATATTGAATTTCATAATTCCATGAACAAAGTTTATATTGTGCATTACTTAGAAGCAAATGAAATGCAATAAGTCAGGTTTCAAGATTAAATTAAAGATACGTGAAATCGAGTTTATTCTTTGTGTGGAAAAATTCCATCCCTATAAAAAACCCAAAAGGAAAGGAGGAAGCTTAAAATTACAGACTGTAAAACATAAGACAGCAAGAGACAGTTTTTAACTATATTGTACTTTTCTTTGTACTTTTGATTATGGGCAGAAATAACGGCTTACAGTAAGTCATGTTTTCCAATTATGACCCTTTCCCCCTATTTTTAAAAACTTTTATTTGCTTTTCTAAATTGGCAAATGTGCTTACATTTATGGCACACGACATGACGTTTTGCTTTGACACAGGAAGGTATAAGCTGTGATGTAAACGACAGGCCCATTACCTTACATACTTACATGGGCGTGCCGTTTTCTCTAGCTTTTAAATGATTTTCAAATTAAGAAAACCTGGTGTTTTAATGTCTTAGTCAATACAGGTTATTGGAAACAGAACAGACTTTAGGTCTGATGGGACCATAAAGATTTCTACGGTTTTATAGATAGAGACATACACGGCGTGTACTTAGGCAGCTTCTCTAACTGTACACGTTATACATTGTTAGTTCATATCATATTAAATTATGTTAACATTATGAGGTACAGCACACGTGTTTCAAGTATATGATATATAATACTATGTAACATCATCATACAATGTTACATCTAATATTACCTATTACATATTGTTTTAGAAATCCGGCTGCAGTACTCTGAACTTCTATCTCCAAATGGGGTACTAGTACCAGTGTGACAGGATTATTGGGGAGATACATAGTGTCACTGATAATCATGGATTTGCTAATGTCCCGACCATAATTAGTGTATTTCTAATATTCACTTCCTATTAATCTAATTGTACACAGTGTTGCAAATAATTTTTACCCATTGCCAACATATAGAAAATTAAGTGGCCTTGCTACTCTATGGATAAAATCATAGCTTTTAAGACAATGCTATAATGGAAGCAAGTTTTCTGGCATGCATTTTTCTTAAAACTATTGATGTGTAGATGAGAATCATAGAGAGTACTAGAGATTAATTCTGCACTCATTTTTGTATTGGAAGCGTTGTGTAGGAAGAAAATGACTTTCCAGTTTCACTTAGTTACATGTACATTAATCTGCAGTTTGTTTTTTTAATTTTTTAAATTTAATTTTTAATTAAAATCATAACTATATCATAACTATATACATTTGTAGGGTACTACATGATAGTTTGATATGCAATATGGGATGCTTATATCAAACTGATTAACATATCCACAACCTCACTCACTTATTTTTTGTGGTAAGACATTTATAATTTACTCTTAGTTGTTTTGAAATACACCCTTGCATAGGGCATATTAGGTGTAATCCCACCACATGCCCTCACTCCTCCCACCCATCACTCAGCCCCTTCCCCATCTCTCCTCCCCCTTCCTAGACTGTATTCGTGTTGTATCATTGTACGAGTGTGTGTTTATATATTGATTTCACATTAATATTGAGTGCAATGGATACTTCTTTTCCATTCTTGAGATACTTTAATAAGAAGAGCATGTTCCAATTCCATCCAGGTAAAGAAAAAAGATGTAAAGGTTATATATTTTTATGGCTGAATTGTATTCCACTGTATATACATACCACAATTTGTTGATCTATTCATAGGTTGATGGGCATTTAAGCAGCTTCCATGACTTGGCGATTATGAATTGGGCTGCAGTAAACAGTACAGTGCAAATGTCTTAGTGGTAAAATGATTTTTGTTTTTCTGGGTAGATACCTAGTAATGGGATCACAGGATCAAATGGAAGGTCAAGTTTTAGTGCTTCGAGGATTCTCCATACTTCTTTCCAAAAAGGCTGTATTAGTTTGCAATCCCACAAATGGTGTAAAAGTGTTCCCTTCCATATCCATGCCACCAGCATCTGCAGATTTGAGATTTGTGATGTGGGCTAATCTTACTGGAGTTAAGTGATATCTGAAAGTGGTTTTGATTTGCATTTCTCTGCTCATAAAAGACAATGAGCATTTTTTCATGGGTCCATTGGCCATTCATCTGTCATCTTCAGAAAAGTTCCTGTTCATGTCTCTTGCCCACAAATAAGTAGATTGTTTGCTCTTTTATTATTGATTAATTTGAATTCTCTATAGATTCTAGTTATCAGACATTTGTGAGAATCATACATGCAAAATTTTTTGTCCCATTCCGAAGGCTGCAATTTGTTTTTAATATCTAATAAACCACACAGATTATCAGATGTGTGTGTGGTATGAAAGGAAAAATTTAAAGTACAGTACTTTTATAAAATTAGGTTTGAACATTAACTCTTACTGTCTCTAAGAGGAGACTACTTTGCAAATTAACACACACACATAGTAATTCTATTGATAGAATCAGATTACACTAGAGATATAAAAATTTCACAATTCTAATTCAATCTAATAATTATATGTTGAGTGAAGAGTGCATAATGTAATGGGGCCAGTTGTTTGCAATGCTATACAAATTAAATTTTATATTTCTTTTCCAAAACGAATTTTATCCTATTATACTGTGTGATAAGTTGGCTACTATGTATATTATATATGTATATACATACACATATATACACATATATACACACACATGTATAAAATGCTTTTCAGAGTATAACAACTATCATATAGTTTAGGATAAATGAATTCAATAAACAGTAAAAATTAACAGCAAGTGATGAAATATTGTTTTGGATCAGTGTATTACCCACTCTGGATAAATATCACAGGATAGGTGCCTTAAACAATGGGAATTTATTTTTTCTTTGTTCTGAAGATATGGAAGCTCAAGGTCAAGTTTCTGGCGGGGTTAGGTTCCTGAAAGGCTCTCTTTCTGGCTTGTAGATGGCCACTTTATTCTCACATGGCTTTTCCTGTGAGCAAGATTAGAAAGGGAGGGAAGGAGAGGCTGGAGAGACAGAGAGAGAGAGAGAGAGACAGAGAGAGAGACAGAGAGAGAATAAGAATGAGAATGAATCTCTACTTCCAAGCCCACCAGCGCTATAGAAATAGGGTCCCTCCCTTATGACTTTATTCCATCTCCACTATTCTCTCATGACCCTGTGGGAAGGGATGGAGTCTCTAAAAACCTGGACCTCAGTGGGGAGGTCAGGCTCTCACCTAATCAGGAGAAAGACCATGAATAAATAAAAAAATGAAAGGTCAGGCATTCTTTTAGAATAGTGAGTATTGTAATTTTGCTGTAATAGAATATACATTGTAAACAGTCAGAAAATAATTAGGAGGTCATACTTTATATGTTGGAGGATCTTGAAAATTAGTCTGAAGAATTTTATATAACTTAAACATCTAAATGAAATCATCCATGTTTTTGAGTATGGGAATGTTACTATTTGACCTTCACCTTAGAAAGATTCTTAAGATGAAGTATTTAGGCCAGATTCAAATAAGGAGAGTTTGTAATATGAGAGACAGATTAGGAAAATTACTATAATAGACTTTATTGAGAATACATAGAATCATGAGTGGCTTTATCTTTCTTCCCTACTAAGATAACTCACCCCGTGATCCGTGCCTTTCCCTACTAAGCAATGTAACTTTCACTCAGACTTTCCCATAAAAGCCTCCTCCTTAAACTCTTAAACGTCATGACTGGACTCCTCAGACCTGGATACAAAAGCTCTCTCTTAGTTTGCCTCATCCTTCACTGAATTATTTTTCCTAACCTTACATCAGTAACTTTTTTCTCCTTCCTTTCTCCCTATTCTTTTATAAATTTTGACTTGTTCTTTTTTATCATGCCTCAAAAAAATATATTTCTCTAAGGTTTTAATTTGAATTTCTCTGCTTTGCTATCCTCTCTCGATGGGCAAAATGACCCACGCTCTAATTTGAGAGAGATATATTTACCTAATTGTGTGTATTTATACCTCAGTGTTCTCCAGAATTCCAAATTCTCTTCCTTCAGCCCCTGGGACCTCTTCCATCAGTCCACCAGCATTTGCTATTCATTTTCCCTTTCAAAGCAAACTTAGTTTTTTAAACCTATTTTAACCTTTCTCCAGTCAAATGAAGCTTTTGGTCTCCTCTTTGGCTTCCTCTTAAGTCTGATGTGTTTGCCTTCTGTTTTCCTGAATTAGAAGTTACCTTACTTGTTCATCTATATTTTATAGCAGGCATCCTCAAACTATGGCCCTCGGGTCACATGCAGCCCGCCTAGGACATTTATCCAGCCCGCTGGGTGTTTTTGCCAATGCTGCCTGTTCTGCTTAGCAGCCGACTTATCCTGGGGCCCGCAGTCTGGCCCTCCAATGGTCTGAGGGACAGCGAACTGGCCTCCTGCTTAAAAAGTTTGAGGACCCCTGTTTATAGCATCATTTTTTACTGCACTGCAAAATGTATATATATGTATATAATGTGTAAGTATATAATACATACAATATATATTTATATATTTGCCCTTCAAACTACATGATCAAAGCAAATCATTTGCCTATTAAACAATTACTAAGGGACTGAACATTGTTAAATAGCAAGAACAATGATAAAAGTAGCTAACGGGTATTGATTGCTTAATCCGTAGCGGGTTGCTCTTTTAAACACCACTTACTTATTAATCCACTTAATCCTCACAACTTAAGTGAAATAGCTATTACTATATCTATCCCTGCAATTTTTTTTTCAGTTTTTGGCCAGGGCTGGGTTTGATCCCACCACCTCTGGCATATGGGGCCGGTGCCCTACTCCTTTGAGCCACAGGCGCCATCCTATCTCTGCAACTTGATTGCATGCTTTTTCAAAAGGCCCCTATATGATTTATGAAATATTTAACTCACCAAATTTGACACGCTGTCTGCCTTCTACTGCTCAAAATGTCAGCTCATCTCTCCTGACTCTTGGGCAGGCCACCTGTGGAAGTGGTGGAGGAACTTAGTGAGGATGAGTGGTAAGGGGTCCTGCTGAGTGACGATCTCGGCTTTGACCACGAGGACGTGTGGATGCATCCAAGGTTTGTGTTGCCAAAAGCTGATACAATTTTGGTGTTGTCTTCAAGAAAAATGACACACATTTTTCAAATATAAAACTATGCATGAGACTTAGAAAGGGCATTTGTAACTGAGAGGTCCTGAAATTTAAATAAACTCTTTGATCTTTGCAGTCAAGGGGTTTCTGAAACTATGGCTTTACCCCAGGTGAAGACTTTCTTGAGGGAACGCCCAGCCTTTTGAAGTTGGTGTCCCACAGAGCTGCAGACCACCACTGCTCCAGTTAGGGTCTCTTTATGCCTCAACTTGGTGTCTCCTGTTCAGGGTTGGAGGTGAGCAGGACAGATAGCTGAGCTCTGCCAGGACAGGTTACTGAACTGCTGGGTCTTTCTCTTTTCTTTGTCTCTTAAGGTCTTCCCTAAGTTTTATAATCCAAAAACTCAAAAGAATCCAGGGGTAATAATTCTACAGAGTGTAGATGCCATCAAAATCTCATCTTAGAATCATTTTATATATGTAGTCAATGGGGTTTTTGAAAACACGGACCCCATGTGTAAACTCTTGAGTGATTGCCCAACTTTTTGAACTTGGTATAAAGGTTTATCCCTTTTCAGTTTTGCATAAAAAGAACAGCACTGTATGATTCTCTTGAAATGTGAATTTGGAAGTGCTAACACATTAGGTTTTAGGGGAAAACCTTATTATTTCGTTTGTTTTGTTTTTTTGCAGTTTTTGGCCAGGGCTGGATCTGAACCTGCCACCTCCGGCATATGGGGCTGGCACCCTACTCCTTTGAGCCACAGGTGCCACCCAGAAAACCTTATTTTTCATGTCTGGATTTCTTACTGATTTGCTTCCTGCTTTGATGGTCAAGTATCATATGATTTCCATGTATTAGATTTTTCTATTTGAGGCAGGTTTGCCAGTCAAAATATAATTAAGGAGATGATTTTCATATGCAAATATCCATGTGATTACTACTTTAAATAATTTGCATATTATTCTGGAAAGAAATGTCTAATTTGAAAGGTGGAGATATAGCAAGTTCTCAGAATCTCTTTCTGAGTAAGTTTTTTTTAACATGATGATGTAAATTGATAAAGACGTTTCTGTCTTCAGATCACTCAGTCATACACTACCTTGCTGAGGTTTTGAGTCATAATTAACAATACAAGGAGCATTCGCTGTGCAATGATGAATCTGAACAGAAAAGTATTGCAATGTTGGTCAACAGAAAGGAAATGTTATCCTATGATATTTTGTGTCCCAAAATTATAAACAGGCTTTTGCAGGGGTTCTGCCCCAGGGAGTAGGGTCCTTGAAGACCTGTGGAACTGGTGGCAACCAACTAAGGAAATAATAAAGTTAAAAGTGGACATAAAGAGGTAGAAATAGAGAATAGAGTTTAGAAAGGTGAGACATAGGGTCCACTGCTAGCCTGTGGGGTTCCAGGGAGTGGCCCTGAGTGTTTGTTCCACTCAGCTTTAATTGAAAGCTGTTTTCTCATTTAGCCCAGAGGGGAAGCCAAGGAAGGGAACAAAAAATATCCGCAGTTTCTCTGAGTGAGCACGTTTGTTCTTATTCTATCTATAATTACTAATTTTAAGGGTCTGGGCAGCCTTGAAACCTTAAAGGTTTCAGGAATCCGAAACCTGAGCCTTGTGTGGGGGCAGCCTCCTGTCTGTGGTCACACACGGATCCCTTGGGGGAGGTTAGATCCCTCTGGTTTCTTCATGGAGCAGATGCAGTGGTGTCAGTTCTCCACTGAACAATTAGTGGAAATGAGGAATTTTCCCCTTATCTCCTGAAGGCGTTTCCCTCTCTGCTAAGGGTACAAGCTCTGCTGCCCACATCTCAGGGCTTGAACTGTTGCCTCGATCTTTGCCCTGGCCGTAATAAAAATCCCCACAAAGGGTATTTGCTTTGACTGTTGACTGGGCAGGGGTCGGCCTGGTTAATTTTCCTTCCCAGGCTTTGCACAGAGCTTCTGCTAAGGCCATTGCTCCTCAGGTGCTTAGAGACCCAGGAGGGGTGTTTGTAAGCTGTATCCCTCACAGGCCAGGTTTCCAGTAAAAACAGAAACTGCTCAGACAAGTAATTTTAACTGTTAGTTTAAAAGTAAACTATCTAAACTGTTTTTATTCTGCCTCACTTATTTTATAAACAGAATATTTATCTGTTTTTCCCCTTTTGGGGGGGTGTTTTCCCTTGCCAAGAATGGGGTTTTGGGTCCCCATTCTCACTGCAGGGTTTGAATTAGATAAAAGGTTAAAAAAGAAAAATTTAAAGGGAAACAAAAATTTGCAGGGACTTGATTGATTTTGAAATATGATTTCTTTTTCTTCAGTTATTTTTATTTTTATTCTCTCCTAGCAAAATGAGTCATTGTCATTTCAAAATGAAACACGACCTCTTTTTCTTGCTTCCTGTATTTATTTTCTTTTATCTCCACTCCTATTTCCTCTGTTCCATTATATAAGAGTGTGGTGACCTTTTCTGTGTAGATTTATAAATGTGGTTTATTTATAAACTTTATTAAACTGCAGAAATGTTGATGAAGAACTTAGGTTTAAACTTGTTTGTGTGTACCCTCCTCTCTGTCATCCTATCAATCTCTCTACATCCCTCTTTTCTCTGTTTATACTTTTTAAAAAAATTTTTTGGATAGAAATACATTGAAGAAATCTTAACTCTTCACATAAATATTTTAGCATGAACTTCTAATAGTACTCACCTATCTGAACACAATAGCATTTTCTCACTTAAGCTAATTAATATAAATTCAACCTCAATGAACATACAATCTATATTCAAATATTTCCAACTCCCTTAAAAAGTCTCTTACTGCATATCTTTAAATCAATGATCCAAACTGTGTTCAATATCTGCATTTTATGTTCCTTAAAGCAGGAAGATTTTCTCACCTCTGGGTATTATTTATTTTCAGGATGTTGGATTTTTTTTTTTTTTTGAAGTGGTCACATCACTGGTGCAGTAGAATGTCTAATATTCAGAATTTGTGATTATTTCCCGATCACTGAATGGTTTTGATAATAGCACCACATAGATGATATTTTTTACTGTTATGGCATCACACCGGCTGGTATAAAGTGACAGGTTTCTCCGTACTGGTGAAGCTAAGTTGATTGCTAATTTGACACAGAGACTGCTGGCTGACTCCAATACAAAGTGCGTATCCCGTTATAACTCGTAGGTCATTTGGGGCTGTTATTTTGAGATTTTCTGAATCTCTTTTCTCTCAAAACTTTTCACCTATTGTTTAAAGTTTTTAGTATCTATTGATGATCTTTGTCTGAACCAATTATTACCTTGGGAATTGTGAAACAATTTTTATAATAAATACTGTTCCTGCTTGCTTTCATCTGTAAAAACGAGCTTACCCTTTCTTGCCCCCTCTGCATTTGATCTATTGATAATTTAAAATCCAGTGCATCACAATCTCTTGCTATCTTTTTTGTGTGTATGTGTGTTTAAATTTATCTAAATTTGGCAAGTGAAATCACCTTAGGCTGGCTCCTATGTGTTTTTGACACAACTTTATTGTATCCACTTTCTAGTTTAACAAATTGTTGTCCCCAAAGTCACATGTGAAGTCACCCTAGAAGGGAAAATGCAAAATTGCAAAAATGTTCATTACAAAATTATACAAAGAAGTGGCCAACACATACAGAATATTTTATAAATATTTTGTAAATTCTTTTAATAAGTTTGAACCTTTTGCTTAGAATTGAAAGGTATGTGTGTGTTAGAGAGAGAGAGAAATAAGGGGGAGAGGTGCAGACACAGAGGGAGAATGGGAGGAGAGAGGAAGCTTGTTTTTGAAGGTGAGAGAAGTTTAAAATTTTTTTCCCATTATCATATCCCATATGGAATGCTGTTTGTGGCAGAGAGAATAAAAAGTGGAATATTCAAATTCAAGGACACTACAGGGTCAAGTAAACAGAAAAATACCTGATCAGTGTGAATAACAAAGACAACAATCAACATTTTTCAGCTCATACGTGAACCAAGGAAGAGGAAACACGCCCATAAAGACTGTGCTCGGGGTAAATTCTGAAGGCCGAAAGGGGCAAAATTAAACACTTAAAGCGATTGCAGACATATATAGTTAACTATGTAATTTTATTTATTTAATCGTCATGAAAAGGCTTTAGGGTATAAACTCTTATTGTTTCTTCCCATTTGAAATTAAGAAACTGAGGGACAAGTCTATTACTGATCAATGACCAGCCAAAAAGTGGAGGAACTGGCACTCTAACTCCTAAGCATGTGCTCCTAACCAATATCCCATAGTGTTAATTAATACTTACCAGGTTATTTTGGTTTGAAAAACCACGAGTATTTTCATTGGAGATAATGCTAAAAGCATAATTACTGGGAAATAATGAGTCCTAATTATTCATCTACTATTTACAGCAACCCTGAAGGTTGCATAGAAAAATTATATCTTTTTATCTTTTAGTGAAAATGAAATATAAGAGGTTCCAATGTAAGCTTACAAAACGTTGAGAAACAGAGATTGATCAGATAATCTTATGAAAAGAAGTAAGTGTAACCGAGACCAGGCTAGAGGGAGGAAGGCTTTTCATGAAAAATGATCACAGTGAAAGGAGACAACCTAAAAGCTTTGCAAATCAGCCAGATGTCTCCCTGCATGTGGGTGTCTCAGCCATTCCAAGGTTAGTTGTAGAATCCTATGGGAGGCAGGGCTCTCAAGTGGAAATAAATTGAAAGCAGTTTTAATTACAATGTTCCCTGACTTGTTACTGAGGAAGGCAGCCAGTTGTACGTGAAGAGACTGGTAAATTGTGTTCTAGTTGTCTTCCAAAATTTCTCGTTTTCAGTTTGATACCTCTTAGCCACAGGCTGCCTGGATAGGGAAGCACCAGGCACGTACCAAATGGTCAAGAGGAAAAGCTGACCTCCCAAGACACTGGAGCATCCATTGAGAGAACCAGGAGGCTCAGGCCACTAAGTTCAATAAATGTTTTTTGTTATTTTCCTTGGGTTAGATATCCTTTCATTTGTAATAGAAATAAATTACAATTTCTAATGTAGCACCTAAATACAACTCTCTTTACACATATATATATAGACTTGCCTCTTTTCATGGCTTTCTTTGTTTATCCCAGGGTTCCTGATTGATTGGGTTTGATTATTATATTTACTAGCCATGATAGTTAATTTTATGTATCAACCTGACTTGGATGATATGTAAAGTCAGGGCTTTCGGATACCTAACTTTTGCCAGACCATGATTCTGAGCCTGTCTGTGAAGGTCTTTCTGAATGAGATTCCTGTTTGAACGAGTAAACTGAGGAAAGCACATTGTTCTCTCCAAAGTGAGTGGGCCTCAGCCCATCAGCTGAAGGCCAGAATGAAAAGAAAGACTGACTTTCCCAAGACTAAGAGGACTTTTCTCACTACCTTGAAGTTTGGCACTAGTTTTTACCCATCGGTGTTTGGACTTGGACTGAAACATCTATTCTTGGGTTTTCAGCTGGCTGGCTTTTTGGACTAGAACTACACTAGGAACTCTGCAGTTGACCATCTCTCTACACTGACCACTTCCTTAAATTGACTCACTTTTTACAGACCAACTAACATGTACCACATGTGCATGTTGGTACAGTAGGCCTAGCTCCTTATGTTGACCAACTCCATATGTTGACCGGTCCAGTCCAGTCCCTCAGGTGGTCAGTACACAGAGGTTTCATCTGCTTTCCTTGTTCTCAGCTTTCAGACTCAGACTGAAACTCCCTCAGATCATCTCAGCCTTTGGTTGAGGACAGACATTAGAATTTAGCCTCCCTAATCATCTAGGCAAATTCTTTACAGTAAATCTCTTTCTACATAATATATACATCCTATTGCTTCTGTGTCTCTGGAGAACCCTAATACACCAGGGTTTTTCTTTCTTTTTTCTTGTTCCTTAGGTGTTAGTAATAGAGCAATCAACAAGTTGGCTGAGTCCCAAGGTCCCAAGCACTTCCTGAGTAGTGAGGATTATTAAATGATCACACGAATTTGAAATAATTTACATTTGCCCCGTGTATCTAAAGGAAATATTAATTTTTTCTTTTCTTGTGTGTTCTTTAGAGAAAATAATTTTTTAGAGTAATGGCGTTTTTCTGACTGAAGGGGATATTTCAATCTGACTGACATGCTAAATACTCTGTATTATCTATTTTCTATGGTGGATATTTAATCCTGCTCAGATAGATTGAATTTCCACAGGTTTGAATGCGAAAGCAACATTATAATCCTCATATTATGAATAGCAATTCTCTATCCTAATATAAATTCAGATTTAATGCTTTTTTTTTTAGACACAATCCTAAGCTGTCACCCTGGGTAGAGTACCGTGGCATAGCTTACAGCAACCTCTAACTCTTGGACTCAAGTGATCCTCTTGCCTCAGTTTTTCGATTGTAGTAGAGATGGGGTCTCTCTTTTTGCTCAGGCTGGTCTCACACCCCTGAACTCAAGCTATCCACCCACCTCGGCCTCCCAGTGTGCTAGGATGACAGGCAGGAGCCACTGTACACAAACTTTAATGGTATTTTTAATAGGAATATTTCTAACTTACCTTTGGGAAGATACAGCACTAGAATGAACAAAACCACACAGAAAAGATGGAAAATATTTGCTGACTCATATAAAATAGAAGTGTCTGTAGTTCAAATCCCACTTCTGCCATCAGCAGGCTGGCAAACCTTAGATGATTCACTTCTCTTTTTTGAACTTATAGTAGAAGGGTTTTACTCTTCTCTAGTGTTTCTGTTCTGACTTGGAAGGGCAGATTTAATGACTGCCTCTTTTGTGTACTTTTTAAATTTTGTTTATTTGCTTTCGGAAGTCAGCAGGCCTCTTTCCCATGGGACTGTTTCTGTTTTCTGCAGGAGGGACGGATGAGTTTCCATAGGGCAGCTGCCCTGATCTCATTCTCCTTCTGTCTCCAGCAACCAGCACAGCCTGGCACACAGTAGAAGTGCCAGAAACGTTCTGTGTTATTTTGACACTTTAATTCTGTAGGGGTTGAGCTCCTTCAGAGTGTGGGTGAAGGTTATATGTTCTTCCTGACTCTTGTTTGTTTTGTCTTTTTTCACACAGATGCAACAGTGGGAATATCATTAACTACATGCTTTTCATATGTAAATACCACAGTATGACCACACCAAATTTCCCTGGGTGTCACTCATATGAATATTTTCTACATGAAGATTCAAAGATTCAAAGATTAGATAGAATTACTATGACCTCCAGATTTCTTTTATCCTTTCCTGTGGACAATCATATCTCTCCTTTTCCTTTTCCTTTTGAACAGACACTCTACTGGGTAAGAAAACTCTGTGCAGCCTACCGGTCCTGAGCGTCTTCCCTTGCGGCACCATCTATCTCAGGTGCCATCTGTGAACGATGAAAACGCGAATGGAACTTCCTTTGGGCTTACCCAGGGAATCTTTGCTCCTCTGGGAGCTCACATGCAAAACAATTATCCTGATGCAAAATAACAGCAGAGGAAGCTTCAAGAATAAAGAAAGGCAATAAGGTTTTATCAGTGACACAACTCCAGATCAGGCCTCCAGCATCACGAGCACTGATTTCCCTGAGTAAAATGAATCATGGAGATAGTCTTGACTCGCCGCAAAGCACTATTCTGTGCATCCTACAGGATTAATTCATTTACAAAACACTTGTCTCTAAAAGTACAATTATCGATATTATATAGAGTAGAAAATGAAGGTGAGGAGAGGTTTAGCAACCCGGCCAAGGTGATGTCTCTGACAAGGAGCCTGACAAAGTTTTAAATCCTATCCAAGGAGTGACAACCAATGTGTACAATTCCTACAATGTTTATAAACCCTATTTCCCTCACGACTCATGTTGCAAGTCCATTGTCTACCAACTGCTCCTTCTTCTTTTTCTATGTTTAGATAGAGTCTCACTCTGTTGCTTGGGTAGGGTGCCATGGCATCATCGTAGCTCACAGCAACCTCAAATTCTTGGGCTGAAGTGATCCTCTTGTGTCAACCTCCTGGGTAGCTGGGACTACAGGTACCCACCACAACGCCTGGCTAGTTTTTCTATTTTTTAGTAGAGAGGAGGGTCTCTCTCTGGCTCAGGCTGGTCTTGAACTGCTAAGCTCAAGCATTCCACCTGCCTCAGGTTCCCAGATTGCTGGGATTGCAGGTGTGAGCCACTACGACTGCCACCAGCTGGTCCTTTACTCACTCATGTCATCCTAGGCTTCTGGAGTGTTCTCCATGTAGGACAGCAACAGTCTTGGTGCATATGGAAAGGACTTCAAAATGTGAGCTGGCTTCTAAAATGGGCAGAAGTGACACACCTCACTTCTGTCTTTTATTGTCCAGAGCAAGTCATAGGAATTCAACAGTTTGACCATATGTAACTCACACCCAGCATAGGGTCTGTCTGTCATAGGGCCAACCCTGATGCCAAGGAGAGACACGAATTTTAACCACACAGCAAGCCCAGCATCAGTGTGGCAGAGAAGCATGATCTTCCAGGGACTGTTACCTCCCACACAGAGGGGTTTGTTCACTTTGGGGTAACAAGTGGATAGACACAGCCAAGTTCATTATAGGAAGTGCTTTTGTTGTTGTTATTCATTTTTTTAAACCTCAAACAAGTAAGGAGCACACCGGGACAGTTCCCAGAGCAATGTATCCCTGAACAAGGGGTTTGGCTGGTTTTGTGGCCGGAGGGTCAGAGGGAGCAAGGGATGATCCTCCTCTTGCCATGGAGGATCCCTCCAGGGCTCGATCTGACTGGACTCTGCATTCTGCCGGCTGTGTCCGCTGTGTCCTTCAGTCCCATCCCTCCATCCGAGCACTCAGGGTCCACTCATGGCTGCAGGCTTCAGTCCCCATCCCTCCATCCGAGCACTCAGGGTCCACTCATGGCTGCAGCCTGACTTATCTGGCATGTTCAAGTTACATGGCCTGGACCTGGGAGTCCATGACTGCTGAAAAACAACTTGCAATGTTATTACCTAAAAATTGAGCCACATTGGTCTGATGTGGTTACAGGAAGAGCAGAGTATATTCTGAACAGGAATATTGTGTACAGTCCTTAGGACACTGGTGCCTATAAAAGCTCTTTGGCTGTCAGTTATACGTTAATGACTATGGCAATTTTGTAAATCACCTGGAAACATAATTTGCTTATTTTTCTACTGGTTGGCTTTCTTTCTCATTGAAGATCTACACATATTTTACTATTTTATGCATGACAACAAACTGTATATTTAAAATGGGGACAGAAATAAAATACAGGGCTATAGTAAAGCATACACAACTTAATAAAGACAAGAATTTGACCATACATGGAATATTGTATCACAATAAATTGAGGTTATTATTTTTTTAAATTTTCTATATCGTGGGTCAGCAAACTACAGTCTGTGTGCCAAATCTGGCCCTCTGCCTATTTCTGTAAATAAAGTTTTATTGGGGTATAGCCACACTTACTTGTTTAGGTATTATTCAAGGCAAAGGAGAGTGGTTGTGACGAAGACTTGTATGTCCCACAAAACCTAAAAGGTTTATCATCTGTCCGTTTTGTTGGGGCTCAGAAACCAGCATCAGAACAAGACACTTGGATGCTCTAAATGGAAGGAGCCTCAAGTGTCTCTGACCTTCACGCCCTTCCTTCTACTGTCTTACCCAAAGCACAGGCTTTTAACACCCTCAGATCCAAATCCCCTCCTTGTCACCTCTCTCTTTATTGCAGAAAAGACCAAGAACCCAACCGGGTCTGAACAGACTGTTTTTTTTTTTTTACAAGATATTGCCTGTCTATCAGACTCACTCAAATTCCACAGACCACAAGTTAATCTCTTTCCAGACCCACATTCTTCCCAGTAATCACTTACTGCTCCTTATTAGAATTCCTTTTCTCATCCGTCTCCTCATCCCTCTCGTAACCTGTTTTGCCAGGATTCAAGCCCCTGTTATTTCTGTAACTGTAAGATGGTATATAAGCTTCTGCACCCAGTTAGGGGTTTGCACCTTCCTCCTGAAGGTTCCTGGGTGTGTGTTTAATAAATGTGTATGCCTTTTCTCCCATTCATCTGCCTTTTGTGAGTTGATTTTCAGGGAACGTTTTGATAGTGAAGGAGGACTTTTCCCTTGGTTGGAAAACTTTATAGCAATAGTTTGCCAACCTCTGATCTAGACCAATGAATTCAATGGAGGTAAACTGGGGCTACCACTCCAGTAACCCTTAGGTCCTAAAAGCTGGCTTTAATCTCTATCCAAGATCTCAGGATGCGACACGTATAACGTTTGATTTACTGTCTTAACTTGAGGAAGACGTGATTTCACAGACTTCTTCCTGGTCTTTCCCACTATGAGATGTCTTACCCAGCAAACAAGGACCCAGGTAAATCTGCCAACTAGTAAATATGTTCAATACACCAGTAGCATCTGTGGTCCCACTGGACCCATGTGAGTTGCACTTGGCTAGAAGTCCACCTATTACCAGGCCTCCCACATAACCTGTACTTTCTCTCAGATGTTTTGATGATATTTTGAACACAAAACATCATCAGGGAACAATGATTATTCAGACCTTGTGCCAAATAGGCTAAAAATGTGAATATTTCCATTTTTGGAATGTATTATTTCCTAAGTACACAGGCATAGAACTTTTGTGGGTGAACTGAGAGAATGGTTACCTTACTCACTTGCCATGATGTTTCCATATCCACCCTGCTTGGGATGCAGCCTCTTCAGAAAAATGGGTTCAAGCAAAACCGTCTCATGTTCTGAAACTGGGCAAGAGATGTGACTTTTAATGGGGATGAATACTCTTGCCTCTTAGCCGTCATTCTTTAATAGTTTTGACAGTGTGGATTGAATAACATTCCCATCTGATGCACATATGCCCTGCCCTGGGAAAGTCATCTTCCATGAACTATTTCCATAAATCTTGGGGCTCACACCATTTTGGCTGTTCATTGCTGCACCCATGGAGGTTAAACACCCCCACCTGTCCTCTATTAATCTGGGGGTCCTATCATTCCCATTGCTATCAGGGAGCCCATTTCTGCAGAAGCCTTGCCTGTTACCATGCCTGGTCTACTGAAGATAGCTGCCCCTTGCTAATGGTGCTGGTCAGACACATATTCCCTATTGCTCTGATAAACTAAGAGATGCCTTCCTTATAGCTTTGATAGTGAGAGTTTTGGGCAGACCCTTCTGAGAAGCTGAATCAGGTAGTAGGTATTTGTGTCTCAGACGGCAGAACCAATTTAGCAGAGGCTGGTCTATAAATCTTTTGATGCCATCCTGTAGAGTAAGCCACTGTGCAGTTCTGCTATTTCAACTACACTGAATATGGGCTGCCACTTTTTCTAAGCTTTGGAGTTATCCAGCAGTAAAATTAGAATGGTCTCCTGGAACCCCTACTCGGGGATTAAATTCTATCATCTGAGAGTGTCCTCAGATTGAAAAATTCTTTCATCCATCTTTATATTCTTTCCCCATCGATCCTCCAACCTTGGATCTTTCCAGCCACACGCAGTTCCTGGGGTTCCCGTTAGCCGTGCCTTGCGCCTCCTCTGGCGGATACCTCTGTCTCCTGTCAGCAGTAATCTGGGCAGTTATTGATCTGGTGTCCAGAAGAGAGAAGGCGCTGACCCGAAGATGGAGTTATTGGGGAAATATAACTAAAACATTTTTTTTCTTCTCATCTAGAAAACCTCTCCACAAAGGTGGAAGAGAAAGAAAACAGTTTTATTGAATAAGCCTTAAGTCAAAATGTGACCCACATCACAGGAAAGTCACTAAGAGAATGCAAATCCAGAAAGAAATTTCGCTCTTTCACAGAGCCAGGCAGACACAACTCATTACACACTTGGTTCCAAAATAAAGCATAACTAGTTCTCAAGTAAGAGGACTTGACAAGGCCATTTGCCTCATATAGTTCATCCTAAATTTACCTGGTAATTGGGGTGGCCATCTGTCTTTGCTAAGTGACTTTATGCAATGTAAAAAATAAAAATTATCTTTATCACTAGAGGTGGTTTTGGACTTGGAGACAGAAGCCAGGGAACTTAGGTCCCTATTTTCCCCTGGGAGGGGAGATGAGCCCAACTATTTTGCTCAGTGTCCACATTTAAAGAGGTGATTTCCAGGTACTTAAGAAAGACATTACTGGGCTGAAAAATGGGCTAGAGGCTAATTTGGCTTTTAAAAGATTTACATATGGCTCAAAGAAAGAAAGAATTTAATACCTTTTCTAAAGCCAAAGTCTTAAGAAAAGGGGGTGAGGGAGTCTCTTCCCTCATTTTAACAGGGGACAAGCCTCTTATTTTCAATGTGTATTTACCTGTAGTTTGTGTATTTACCCAGTAGGCAGAGTCCTTATTGTATTCAAGAAATGAGGTGCAGACACTATTTTTAATTTGAAGCACTTGGCCAATTTGTCAGGCCCCAGGGTTAAGATATGTATCTGGTAATTCTCACTTTCAAGGTGTGTCAACACCTGCCAGGCTCTGATTCCTGCTGCGCTGCTCCTACAACCAATCAGTGTGCCGCCCTTGCTATAGGCCACCCTCCCAGCTGAGAATCCCTGACGTTCCCCAGATCTGCTCCTCCTGTGGTTAAATCCTGGGCCTGGGCCTTTTCTGTTCTCAGCTGTTACTAACAAAGCCCTGGGAGTTTCCCCTTGAACCTTGTTGCTAATCTCACGCTTCCCTTGGCTTTCCCTTTGACGGCTTCCAGCAACAGCAGTCCAATTTCACTGCCCTGTTCATTGGTATTCCTCACCCTCAAACTTCTCAAATGCTTTATACTGTTCTCAATTTTGCGCATACTTTTCCACAGGTGCAACACCCTGGTTTACTGCAGGTGAAAGTGCTGGCAATTTTAACCTCTTCATGCAGAAATCTATCAGTACTCCACCTACCACCAGGGGGGCTCAGTTTTTCAATCCACTCCTGACTCCAAAGGCGATGGTCTGAGTGCTTTAGATGCAGGCCCCGAACTGGTGGTGGAGATTCACTTTCAATAGTTTTATGGGAGACTAAGGTTTCATGGATAATACCAGTGGAGAATCAAAGAATTGGTATTGGGTAGCGGGAGGAGTAAGACTCCCGAGATGTCACATTAAGAGTTTCACAAGGCCCCTCCTGTTTGGCGCTTCCCTGCCGCTCCCGCCAGCCATGAGCTCCACGCAGTTCAACAAGGGACCCTCCTAGGGGCTTTCCGCCGAGGTCAAGAACCGGCTCCTGTCCAAATATGACCCTCAGAAGGAAGCTGAACTCAGGATCTGAATCGAGGGGCTCACTGGCCTGTCTATCAGGCCTGATTGACAGGATGGGATTTGGGTTTGAAGGATGGGATTATCTTATGCACACTCATGAACAAGCTGCAGCCAGGCTCAGTCCCCAAGATCATCCGCTCCATGCAGAATTGGCACCAGCTAGAAAACCTCTCCAACTTCATCAAGGCCATGGTTGGCTATGGCATGAACCCTGTGGATCTGTTTGAGGCCAACGACTTGTTTGAGTGTGGGAACATGACACAGATGCAGGTGTCTCTTCTGGCCCTAGCTGGGAAGGCCAAGACAAAGGGGCTACAGACTGGCATGGACATCAATGTCAAGGACTCAGAAAAGCAGGAGTGGAACTTTGATGATGCCACCATGAAGGCAGGATAGTGCATCATCAGGCTGTAGACGGGCACCAACAAATGTGCCAGCCAGTCAGGCATGACAGCATACAGCACAAGAAGGCATCTCTACAATCCTAAGAATCATATCCTGCCCCCCTGGGCCATTCAACCATCAGCCTGCAGATGGGCACAAACAAGTGTGCCAGCCAGGTGGGCATGACAGCTCCTGGGACCCAGAGGCACATCTATGATACCAAGCTAGGGACTGACAAGTGTGACAACTCCTCCATGTCCCTACAGATGGGCTATACGCAGGGTGCCAACCAGAGTGGCCAGGTCTTCGGCCTGGGTCGGCAGACATATGATCCCAAGTACTGCCCACAAGGCCCAGCTGCCGATGGAGCTCCACTGGATACTGACAATTGCCTAGGTTCAGGGGAAGGCCCAGAGTATCCCCCCTGCTACCAGGAGGAGGCCAGCTACCAAGGCAACCATACATGCTGTCTCCCCACATCATCACTTATCTGGGTTTTGGAGTTTTTCTGTGTTTGTCTTTTTTTTTTCACATGTGCTGCCAATGGAGGGTTTGTGGGAGTCTGGGTGGGATCAGGTGGCAGATCCCACTTGTCTTGCAGAACTGAGCCACGGGGCTGAAGGGGAAGGGACCATATCTAGATGCGTGTGTGTTTGGGTGGGGGCAGGGTCCCTGCCCCACGTTGGGGAAAAGAGACCTGTGCAGGGAGGGGAACTGGCCCCAAATGGTTTCCAGTTTCAACTCCTCTCCCCCCCCCGCTTTTTTGTGAAACAGAGTCTCATTTTGTCACCCTCAGTAGAGTGCTGTTGTATCATAGGTCACAGCAACCTCAAACTCTTGGGCTCATGCAATTCTCTTGCCTCAGCCTCCCAAGTATCTAGGACTATAGGCACTCACCACAATGCCCAGCTACTGTTTTTAGAGATGGCATTTCGCTCTTGCTCAGGCTGGTCTTGACTCCTGAGCTCAGGGAATCCCCTTGCCTCGGCTTCCCAGAGTGTTAGTATTACAGGTGTGAGCCATTGCGCCCAGCCCTTCTCTTCCCTTCTGTCTACCAATCAATTTGTGGTTTCTGTGCCCACAGAAGTTTCAAGAAGTTTTTGTTTGTTTGTCAAAACAGAGTCTAATCCTGTCAACTTGGGTTACGGCTTGCTACAACCTCAAACTCATAGGTACAAGTGATCCTCTTGCCTCAGCTTCCCAAGTAGCTAGGTCTACAGGTACACACCACCACACCCAGTTAGTTTTTTTGTTTTTAGTAGAAATGGGGTCTCACTCTTGCTCGGGCTAGTCTAGAACTTCTGAGATCAAGCAATCCACTCACCTCAGCCCCCAGAGTGCTAGGATTATAGGCATGCGCCTCGATGTCCAGCCTAAAAGAAAATATTTTTCCCCCGGGGAATGGGTTAGGCATGGTGGAGGGGTGCAGGGAAGAGAGTCCCTTGGGAAAGAGACAACCACAGTCCTAAATTATTTTAGGAACCTGCCCAACTGGGTTTATTTAGGACTCTCAGACCAACAACCCTGGTGGCCCAGGGGCCCCATGGGAAACTGAGGCCCATGCATGACTCGGCACTTCTGAGTGGTTGAGGCAAAGGTAGACGCCCCCTCCCTGAGCTCATCGCCACCTCCCCCAAGTAGCCTCAGTAGGTTTTATTTTTTATTTTTTAATTTTTTGTTTTTTGAGACAAAGTCTCACTCTGCTGCCCAGGTTAGAGTACTGTGGCACCAGCCCAGGTCAAAGCAACCTCAAACTCCTGGGCTCAAGCCATCTTTCTGCTTTCAGCCTGTTGAGTAGCTATAACTTTAGGCACTCATCCCATTAGCCACCTAATTTTTTCTATTTTTAGTAGAGATGGGATTTCACTCTTGCTCAGTTTGGTCTCCAGCTCCTAAGCTCAAGTGATTCTCCTGCCTCAGCCTCCCAGGAATGCTAGGATTATAGGCGTGAGCCACTGTACCTGGCCACCTCAGTAGGTTTTAAAGAGTCCCCAGTTCCCTTCTCCCCTTTCTGGGCCTGACCCACTGTACTACTCTGTCTCTTGCCTGTCAGTACTACCCACAGATCCCCAGCTGGGCCTCTGGGCCATGAGATAATGTGAATTATCGACTCTGGATCAAAAGCAATAAAAACTTCTTTTTTTTTTTTTTAGGAAAAAAAAAGTTTCACAAGGAGCTTTGGACTAAGTTACTTCTCTAATTAGGGAAAGGGTGTTTGTTTTTGTATCTCTGCTTGACTGTTGGGTACAGACTTCCTTCAGAAAGGGGATGTGACCTTCAGTGATGTGGCTTTTCAGCCAAGGTTGATAATCCTGAGAAGTTTGATTCATTTGTCAGCTGTTATCTCTCAACACTCCCCGCAGGCAGGGGATAAATGCTTCTGTCCTGGAAAAAAGAGAGGGTTCCAGATAACATAACAGCATTCACTATAATACCACTCATTACTTGGCCATTTAGATAATTTCCTTTTTCTGAATTATTTTCAATGAATAGACAGAGGTAATTTTTATTTTAAAATATTACGTTGCATCTAACATATCCATAGCTCTTACCATGTGTCATACCTTGAGCAAATTATTTGTTATAATTTCCTGATGTAAGATCACAACAACCCCAGAAGGCAGGGGGTAATATTCTGTAGGTATTAGAGATTTATTGAATACGTGTTGAATAACTAGGATCCAGGTAACATTCAGTTTTATTATAAATGAGACATCTGAGCAAAGACTTAAAAGGGGTGAGAATATTCCAGAAAAAGTGATACACAAGCAGTAACTTTCAGGGTAATTGGGAAAAGATGCGACAGAAAGTAGAAGTCCAAAGAATTCCTCTCCCAAGCCCCTCTTTGGGGGCTTCTTGAGTGGAGTAGGGTGAAGTTGAAAGCCATGGAGGTGTAAGAAGGATGGAGAAGATAAAGGGGGAACCCATAAGGCACTTGTGCACCCTCTTAAGGGGAGGAAATGTTAAGGAAGTGTGGGTCACTGATCCATTTTATGTGAAGAAAAAACGTTGTGTTTGCATTAATGTTTCGGAAAGATCCCTGTCTGATTGTACAGAATGGATTTTGGTCAGGAGGTTGGATAAGCAGGTGTACAGGAAGAGAGGAGCAAAAACCAATAAGGAGAATATTTCATTATTCAGGTAAAATTGATAGATGCCCTAAAGGGCGGTACTCGTAATAAGAGGAATGGAAAGAGTTGGATGTGACAAGCATTAATAAAAGGGGAATGGATATTTCATAACAATTATTGGTTCCTGGGTCAATTCATAACAATAAGACTATCTTGTAATTACATCTGTATTTTGGATTAATGCAATATTTTTTTTCCTAAGGAAGCTCTTCACACTTTTTGAAATATCATCTCATTTATCTTTCCAACATCCCTAGAGGGCCACAGTTAATCTTCTTCTCCTTTCTCGTATGTGCAAAAAATAGCTCACAGTGTATCAGAATGATTTGCTGGGAGTCACAGATCAGCAACAGATGAAACAGATTTATAATTCAAATTAGCAAGTTATCTCCTGTCCAGGATGAGAGAATTGCTTGTGTGCTAAAATCAAGCTTCTCTTCACTGTATTTTCTACCCTTGTCTGGCATGTAGTTCTGTGTCCACATCTTCCCTGAAAGAATTCAGCCTCTGACCCTATCTACACTTTTTTCCTTCCTCACTTCTTTGCTCTCAATCTGCCTCTTAATAGAAAAGTCAGTAATAAGGCGAAGGTTTGTCTCTCTGGGCAAATCAGCTGTGCATTAAATACCAGCCAGGTCAGAACTGTCCTACAATGGGGGGGAGGGGGCTGCATTTTAATTCAAGCATTCTCTGTGAGCACTGGGTAACTACAGCATAAAAGAACATATGACCAATAACTGGGAGCTGGAGAAGAGAAAAGGTCAAGGTAATTAGACATATGATAGGGTCTGTAAGTTAGCCCATGCACCTGCTTCTTTGTTACGACCCCAGCTTCTGTATCCTAGGTCCTGCTCCATGGGACCAGCTGCCCTCTAGGTCAATAACTACCACTCAATCACTGCATTGCCTCTGTGTCTTATCTTTGAATTTTCCATGTGAAAACATATCCGCTATGCAAATACAAAGATAGGGTGAAGGCTGAAGCAGGGCTCAGAGGCCATTTTTAAATTTCTAGAGGAATTGAAAGTGGAAAAAAACTAGGTAGACAACTTTCTCAAGCTCTGTTGGAAAAAGAGAGGACAGCTGGGAGGAGGGGTCAGGAGTATTTAGGAGGGCTGTTAGTTTTTAACCCAGAAATGACCAGAGATTGTTGAAATGTAGATGAAAAGAAGCAATTCCAGAAGGAGGCAGAAGATGCGTCCTTAACAGCTAATTCCCATTGTCCACATGGAAATGTAAATTTGAGATTTCATTCAATTTCAAATAATTCAGCAACTAACCTATTGATATATTTATGCTGTTAGTTTTTAAATAACTTTGGAAGTGGATATGACTCAGAATTTTGTTTTACTGTGACACCAGGGATTGTTTAAATGACAGGCAGGTCCATACCTGGGTACGTATTTTGAAAATGTTTTGATTTGATGTTGATACATGTCCTTGGTTAAGAACCAATGCTAAGACCTTGCTCTGTGTAGATCTGAAGACTTGCTTTTCACAAATCCTCATTAAGCACGAAGATCTTGGTATAAAAAGAAGAAATAAAATTCTTAATTAAGGAAAGTGAAAAACTAATAAAAGTTACTTGGTCCCTTGATTTATTTGCCTTCATTACACTACTGTTATTTTTCTCTGTAATAGGAAACTCCACATCCACGGCTCATGTTCTAGGGATCTTTTGGATTTGAATGCGGCTATGGGCTGCTTCTCTTCTGAGAGCTTTGATTTTCAAAGAAGAAAGCATCTGGGAATACAAACCGTTATTAGTTATAAGGAGCTTTGACTAATAAAAATAACGTGCCTTAAAGTGAAAGATAATTAGAATTGTCCTTACTGATATTGTCACTTATACATGTTTCCTAGCTGACTGTTCTTCTTGGCCTGGGTTGAAAAGGTTGGCAGATAACCTAGAATTCCTCTATAGGTCCCAGGACATAAATCCCTGAGATTTTGTAAAAGCCATGCACAAGGGCAGATACATACACTATGTATACCTTATAATTTAATGTATATGATATTATTTTTGTATTGAGTAAACACGAAGGATATTATCATGAGCAAAGATTGTACCATTTGAAGAAGGAAGCACACACACAAAAAGCTTTTCTATAAGTCTTACATAAATGTGCTCTAAAATTCAAACTTTAAAGGAAACCACATTGTCCCCATTAAATTCATTCTTTAAATTCTAAGAGAGAAAAACCCTGTTTGTAAATGACCACTACAAATGTTTTTTCCCTACATTTTCAAGGCATAAATAGATTCTAAACTATGAGTCTTCAAATCTCAGACAGATTATACAGTGATTAAAGATTATTGTTTTAGTTAATTGTAACAGACAATACGAGTTTAATTAGAACATTCCATCTTTCTAGCATTCATTATCTTTGGTTTATCTCCAAATACTCTCAAAATTAGATTATTTTTCTGTGTTTGTTTTTTTGAGTTGGTGCGGATGATTTTATACAAGCAACAAAGAAGAGACTGCTTAAATTCCAAATTGTAGTGACGCATAACTTTTATGGCTTATTGTAATTGATTACATCTTGTCCCCCCAAATTCCCAGAGGTTAAAGATGACATCTTGTACCTGAGTTCCCTCTTTGTACTTTACTAAAGATACACTTTGAAAAATTTCCTATTCATCCCTTAGTTATCACACCCAATGATCTCTGTTCATTTTTTTTCCTAACCTCTTAGAGATCTCAGATGTTGACTGCTGCCTCTTCTCCTTCAGGCACTATTTTGCCTTTCTTAATCCTGAACCCTCCTCTCTCTTCTTAATTGGATTCTTTTTCTCTTGTTATACCCTAAATGCAGGTGCTATCCAGGGTTTAGTTCTGGAACCTATCACACAGCTAAGAAGGGTCTCTCCTGGGACTAAAACATGTCCTTGACTCAAATAACTCATGACACAGTAGGGACTGAATTTATGCTAAATGTCCAAAGTTGAATTCAAGCATCCTGGTCTCAGTTCAAGGCTCTTGCCAATTTGACTCTTTTTCTCGCTAAACTCACTTATTACTCTTCCATAAAAATGGATTTGTTAGTACTATTGGCTTTCTTATATGTCCAGGATAGATGCTCAGTCTTGCCCATTTTTCCACAATCTGTGTCTCTAAGGGTTTATTTGATCTTGCCCAGTGATCTCAAAAAAAAAAAAAAAAAAAAAGGACCCACAAAAACCAAACAAAAACCAAAATCTGATAGTCAAGAAGAGCGGGGTCCAGGCACCACTGTGGGGAACCCAATAATATAACTGACCAAGATGTAGGTGCTCACAGAAAAGGGGCAGATGACTGGTCCACCCTTAGTCATCTTGTAGGCGTCGGGAAAGCTTACTTGTCCTCTTTGAGCTTATTTTCTTTATCTAAAATAATCTTTTCTTCAGATCATTATGTTGACAGTTATATGAAATAATATATATGCATTTTTCATGAAATAATTTATATGTTTATGTTTTTTGATTTGAGGAGTCGTGTTTTTTCAATCCTGGAAAATTCTCAGCCAAAGATTGAGTCTATTTTGCTCTCTCTATTATTTTTTTTGGAATTACTCTCAGATAAATACTGATGGTTTTTTATTTGTCCTATATTTCTTTAATCTTTAGGACTTTTCATATCTTATATCTCTGTGAGGCATTCTAATATATTTTTTTTCTTCATAAATCCTAACTTTCTCTTTAAATATACCTAGGCTATGTACAAATCACCCGATGTCCTTTTTGGTTCAATAGCAGAGTTATTCTTTCTGACAGCTTTGTTACCAAGTTCATCGACAATTATCCTAACAATTGAGCTATGATTACAAGAGTCTTTTTATTGTCTTAGCCTTTGAGTTTTAATCAGGAAAAGAAACATGAAATTGGCAGAGATACCATCTGAGTATAGAATAAGGAAATATGAACCATTCCATTTAAAAGGAGGTGATAAATGTTGGGACGTGTAGTGGGAGGAGCGTGGACTTAAGTCGAGACGCCTGGTGTGTAATTCTTACTGTGCGACTTTGGCAGTCGTCCTCTAGGATGGCCCCCGTGGTGTCCACCTGCTGGTTCTCACATCCTTGAGCCATCTCCCCTTCCCCTGACATTTGTAGGAATTGGTCTGTGTGACCAGGGGGATACAACACACATAATGTTGTATCAATTCCAAGATTAGTTTATAAAGGACATTTCAGCTTCTTTCTTTCTCTCCCTCCCTCGGTTCCTCCTCCTTCCTTTCTCTCTTCCTCTTTCTCCACCTCAGATCATTTGCTTCAGGGATAGCCGGCTGGACCACACAATGAGGACCGGAGGCCAGTGGACAATAGATACCCCGTGTTCTTAGAATCAGCACTTCCAACCCAGTCGAACCTCAGATGACTGCAGCCCTGACCAACACGTTAAATGCAATCCTGTGAGAGATTCTGAACCACAGCGAGGCTGTTTTCAGACTCCTGACCCTCAATTTTTCTGTGTGTGAGATAATAAACATTTGATAAGTGTCTAAGTTTTGATTATGGAGCAATAGACAGCCAGTAAGCCACAGATTAAATATGGATCATTAGGCAAGTAAGTCAATTAACATCTGAAGTCTGCTATTCGTTCATTTACTAAATGAGAATCTTGATTTTTTTTTCCAGTCAAAGAACAATTATCATTTTAAATTCCCTCTCCTGGCAGAAAATTTACAGGTGTATAGGGTTCTAACTATGTGAGAAAGTAGGGGAATAATCAAAGAAGGTAGGAAGGGACAGAGAAACTATTTTAGGAGTCAGCTATGCACAGTCCTCGTTGAAAAAAGACACAGAGTGATGTTCTGGTGTTTAATGTGGACCTGAATCCTTCCCTTACCACATCCACAACACCCGTGAATTCTTGGGAGTTTACTGTAGTCACAGATATTATAGCAGAACGTAAGCATTTCAGTTACTTCACCTGAGCACTTCTAGATGCACAGGTAGGAATTCCCCCATACAAAGTTACACAGACTTAATGGAAATACCTATGGTTTTGTTGCAGTTTGTTTTGTCTTTTTGTAACGGCCAGCAAATCTTTACTCCATATCTGCTACGTACCACGCACAGCAAGTGTTCAAATGTGGAAAAGACATGGTTTTTTCTACTTGGAAGTCTTTGATAATAGACATTAAACAGAAGAGTGCGACTAAGGTACTCTGAAAATTATAGAAACTAGTCTACCAACATCATGGGTATGATATGGACAGCCTGACATGAAATACATAGATTTTTGAATTTTGTTTATTTCCAACTGGAAGTGAGGCTTTTAAATTTTAATTCCAAAGAGAAGTGGGCTGAGAGCCAGGCCATTGAAAGTCTTCTTGGTTACATTCATTTTCCAGGGAGAAACGTTCCCATAATCTGCTCTTGCCAGTGGTTAAAGATGGTATAAGTGATTATTACTATCAGAATCAGAGTCATGGTCATTATCACTGTGATCATCATGGCTAATGCCTCTGGTCCCTCCTTTACTCTTTGTGGATCTGGAATCTACTCTTGGGGATGCATAGAGCCCTTAGCTAGAAAGGAAGTTTTCTCCAGTGACTTTTCTGTTTACAAGGGTCCCCTGTGTCGAGGATAGGCGATCTTTCCACATTTCGCAAATTCCTCCCATGAAAACAAGTAACGAATGTCTTTATCTCTCATAAAAATGGTCAGTCCTTCCTGATCAGTGCTGTCAAGATTACTTCAGGCCATGATATTTCAAAGGGAAATACTATTTGTTTAGTCTCACAAATGTTTTACTTCATTTTCTGAAAAGGAATCAAGCCTTGGCGAATCCCCTGGGACTCAGTGTGACTCTCTTCTTGGTAAAAGCACAGGCTTGATCTGCTGGGATGTTGTGGACAAAGGCTGCCACTCCCCGTGGGTCCCAATCAGCTGCTCATTTCAGTTGCAGCCTACGGCCAGATGCAGGTCTTGTGCTGTGGACGCCCCCCGGTGACGGTCTACGAGGTCCCCGTGCTCTTTCATCTTTAAGATTCAGATAGAGGTGTTAAAAAAAACATATTTTTCCCTTTTTGTTAAGAAGCTAAATGTGAAAAATGGCTCTTTTTCTCCTTTTTTTATTTTTTATTTTTCAACAAGGTTTGCTCTGTAGCCCAGGCTAGAATGCAGGGGTGTGATCACAGCTCACTGCAACCTCCAGTTCCTGGGCTCAAGCAATCCTCTTGTCTCAGCTTCCCCAGTAGCTGGACTACTGGAACACACTATCCTGCCCAGCTAATTTTTCTATTTTTTATATAGATAGGTGTCTTGATATGTTGCTCAGGCTGATTTCAAATTCCTGGCCTCAAATTATCCTTCTGCCTTGGATCCCCAAAGTGCAGGGTTACAGAAGTGAGCCAGTATACTCAGAAGGTGACTTTGTAACAGATCACCCAGTAAGTAAGAGGACTTGATTATTATTTGTGAGGTATGAGCCTGTGGGCAGATATTTGTTTCTAATACAAACCACAATAAAAAATTTACTGAAGCCATAACAAGAGCTCTGCTCAGGCAGGTGTTTTGTGGGCTAGGCTTAATTAGCTTCTGCTTCCTATTTTAAAAAGTCTCCCAAACTAAAGTTAGTTCCTCAAAGGGTGATGCTTTGCTCAAATCTTAAATCTGTGATGTTTTCACGTTAGGCAGATATGAAGTGCTTAAAACATCCATTTCTATATATAAAGTAACATTGACAGAAGACTATAAACCATATTTCCTAAGTTACATGATCTGTTACAGTTATGGCTTCCTCCCCACACTCTTTAAGAGCTTTTACTTGAATTTCATATTCTGTGGCATCCTTTTATCTCCTTTATTTAGTTACTCAGATCTTAGAGGATAGTTTTCCATTCTATGGAGAACTTTGTTGGAAGAGGGAAATATAACAAGGTGAAAAATAATGACAATCCGCCTGGGACAAGATTCTCAACATCACACCATGAGGGAATTGCAAATTTACATAACAATGAAATACCACTGCACAACTGCTGGAACCCAGAATGCCGACAATGAGGAATATTGATTGACAAGAGTCGAAAACTTAGGTCCACACAAAAATCTCTACAAGGATTTTCCTGGCAACTTAATTCATAATTGCTCAAATGCAGAACTGGCCAAGATGCCCTATCAGGGAGTGGATAAACAAACGAGTAATTCTACAAAGGCAAATCAGTCAGTGCTAAAACAAATGAGTATTAAACCATCCAAAAAAATCGAAGAACCTTAAATGCTTGTTGCTAAGTGAAAGAAAATGCTCTGAAAAGGTTTCGCACGGTACAACCCCAGCCCTAGTTTCTTCTATATGTTTTACCAGTTTAAGATCATACCAGTCGTATGTGAAATTGTCTGCCTGCTTCTATTCAATCTGTCATGGTCTAAAGAAATAAAGCTGCCTTTGTATAACTGGCAAATTGTATTTTATTCTGATTTTTTATTACCTACATTATTTTTATTGTTGCAATACTTTGAGAATTTGGAGTGTGATACAACATTTTATCAATATAGCATTTTCCCATCTTCCGACCTGGCAGGTCTGACAACAAGTCATCTTATTTCTATGTTGATACTCATAATGGTTTTGTTTAAATCAAATCTTACTAACACAATTAGTGCCTCATCTTTTGATTCTTTTTCTCTGTCTTGCCCCCAGGAGAAAACCTTTCTCTGAGGTTGGAATGTGTCATTGCCATTTGACTTTTTTATTTGTAGATATTTAAAATAATGAATGCCATTAAGAGCTTTTTTCATATAAATATGATAGGTTTTTTTTTTTTTTTAGAGACAGAGTCTCACTTTGTCACCCTTGGTAGAGTGCTGTGGCATCACAGCTCACAGCAACCTCCAGCTCTTGGGCTTAGGTGATTCTCTTGACTCAGCCTCCCCAGTAGCTGGGACTACAGGTGCGTACCACAACACCCAGCTATTTTTTTTTGTTGCAGTTTGGCTGGGGCTGGGTTTGAACCTGTCACCTTCAGTATATGGGGCCAGCACCTCTTTTTACTTTCTTTCTACATCATAAGTTCCTGTATTTTTTGATCATTTTTCTCTTGGTTTCTAGTTCATTTGTAAGCAAGGGACTATCTGGAGACACACACGTAGAAAGACCTTATCGGGGAGTTGGTATGAAGAAGCATCATGTTTTAAGTACCTTCCAGTTGATTTGTGACTAAAGAAGAGAGAGCTTGAGGCAGAGCTCTGCTCAGCTGTGGCCCTTCCGGGAGGTCAGCACAGCGCTGCAGGTGCATCAGCAGAGCCAGCATTTAAGTGGTTTCTAAGCTCCGAGAGACCCAGCCCACATCTACACCATATTTTCAAACCTTTATATGTGTAAGAATCACTTGGAGAGTTTGTTGAAACACAATTCGAGTCCCAGCTTCTGAGATTTTCGTGTAGTAAGCCAGGGTAGGGCCCATTTATTTACATTTCTCACAAGCTCGTGGCTGGTGACAACATGCTGGTGAGGACCACACTTTAACACCTTGTGGGTTTTAATCTCCAACCTGGTGAGTGCCTGGTCAGCCTCCAAGTAAGGCTGAGGCATCTCTTACCGTGGTGTTCTTGTTTGATTTTGTTTTATAGTATGTATTTGCTACAAAGTATTGTACTTGTCTCAATGGGAGTGGTATATAAAACTGAAAAGACCTTATGTGATAAGAATCATAGTTAATAAATCCATCTTGTAAAAAAATACTAACACAATAATTAGTGATGAAAACAATAGCTGAACATAAGTCCAGAGTCAAAACACTATCTTGGTAATAATTTCTGCCAGATTATTTATGCTGTCCTCTGGTTTCAGCTCCCATGGCTCTGTCTGGGATGCTACAATGTTTCTTTATTCAATGTGAAAGATACATGTAGCTTTCAGCCGCTTGAAAAATGTATCAAATGAACAGTTTTCTCAGGAAATGATCAAATGTTTCCATTTCCGATCCCCAGCTATACTTTCTTCCTTGCTAATTCTCTTTTCAGATGACACTCAATTGTCCCAGAGCACAGTTCAAAAAAAAAAAATCACCTGTAATAAAAAAAAGATGACTGGGCCTTGTGGCGGGTGCCTGTGGTCCCAGCTGCTTGGGAGGCTGAGGCAAGAGAATCTCCTAGGCCCGGGACTTGGAAGTTGCTGTGAGTTGTGATGCCATAGCACTCTACCGAAGGTGATAAAGTAAGACTCTGTCTCAAAAAAAAAAAAATAGTTTTAGAAATACAAATATAACTTATAGCTAATAATAAATAACAAACCAATTTGCACAATGGGAAGGATAATGTTCTCAGCCTTGAGACGAATGATTGGCACTGGAACCAGCATCAAGAAGCAACTCCAAATGGTTTCCTGTACTGGTAAGAGGTGAAACCAAGTTTCCGCACCTCTCTCCCCTTGTCATGTGAAAATTAGGAGAAGTATTGCATTCACTAACATAGTAGGAGTTCTGCCTTTAAGCCCTGGGTGTTGAGAACATATTGTCCGCATCTGCCTGCACACTCTAGTTACGAGAGGTATCAGTAACCTCCAGACCCAGAGCGTCAGGACGCTGCTTTAACTGGACAAGTTTGGCTCTTACCCCTCACAGGGAGACACGCACCACGTGGACACTCGTGGCCGTCTCCGCAGAGAGTGTAAGAAAGAAGCCCTTACAGAGTGTGGACTGGGTGAGTGATACCAGCAGGGTCATATGAGCAGAGGTGCATTCTGAACTGGGTGTTGTCAGTAAAAAGGGCAGACGAGAGAGAGGATACAGCTGTAATTGATAAAGAAGTAACTGACTCGCTTAGTGTGAGAGGGAGATATTTGGTGGTTAGGGATTGCACAGTGCCCTTGACTGCAAGGTGTCTGATCAGATGATTTATGTCCATAAAAGACAACGTGGCTTAGCTGTGTGAGTCGGATCTGTTTCTGGAGGTCAAGGGCTGCTTTTTTTCCTTCTCGGTTAAAAAAATACAACAGTAATTCAAGCTGGGATGGCTCTTGCTACGTGATACTCTTTCTGTAGGCAGAATTATAAATTCAGCAGTTAGCTAATGATTCTTTGTAATCTTATTTTTAGGGAAGTAAATAACAATAATAAAATACTGACAATTTCTTGTTTAGCTGTATCAGTTAGAGAGAGAGCACCTTGCCATGACAGAATAAATAATTGTTAGTTCTTTTCTTGTAATAAGGGATCCCCAGGCCTTTATAAGTATTTACTACTTGGGATTAAAGGACCTTTAAGATTAGTTAGCACTCATTATTTTAATTTTATAACCAAGTTAAGTGACTCCTACCACAAACTAATAGGAATATAAATCTTGACTTTTTATGTGACCTTGTCATTAAAACAGCTAAGAAGTAACACAAATTACCAGCTCCGGAGCCCTGTGTGTGTGTGTGTGTGTGTGTGTGTTTATCAGCCTGCACTTTCTTACAGGAACTAGGAAAATGTTGACATGAATTCAGTCACCTCTTTTATTTACCTGGCAGAGAGCATTACTCACTTTTGAAAAGCAGAACTACTCCCCAGAATGCTCAATGCATAATTTGGTATCCTGATGTCATCTTAAAAAGATGGAAAGACAGGAAAAGCTACCATTCTCTCTCTCCAGTGTCGAGATGATTAATTTGTAATATATTCTCTAAAATAATGAATTATCCTTTATCCAATATTACCAATAATTACCTGGGATTAATATGAGTTTAACATATGCTATGTATGGGTAAACAATTTGTGGAAACACAAAATAAAGTACAGATAATACTAAAATGGCATTGAATGTAATTTTTTAGATATTTTAAGGTATTTTGTGATAATCTAAGGTCTCCATCACCAATAAGAACAGTAACTTTTTATTAAATCTCTTTGTACAAGCAAAGCTAAACGATTTCTGACTATTAGAAGAACAGGTAAACCATACTTTAGCTTCGATGCAACTCACATTTTGAGTTGATTGTAGGTACTTTTAATTCATTGCTTTGTATTTTTCTGAAGTTCTCCATAAAACTGATAAATAGTATTAGGAAAGCTTCCATGGATGAATGCCCCCCCTGAGGTCCCTGTCTCTGTGGGTGTGAAGGAGCCCGTGCTTCAGCAGCAGTGCCTGAGGGTGGGCAGGCCACGCTAGAGTCTGTGCCGGGCTCTTACTCTGTGATGTTCTTGGCTAAAAGGGTTCATATGAAGGATGGATCAAGCTAAATGACATACTCATGAAAATCTCCTAGGAAAGCATTTTCTGGTCAATAATAATTTGCCCGTATATGTTTAAGCAGCACGAGGAAAAAAAAAGTTCCAATTTGCCTGTTTGCTGATTTTTGCAACTTAAATTCTTCCATCACGACCAATTTCAACTACCAAGTATTTAGTAGTAGAACCAATTGCAACATTGCTGATAATTTAATAATTGTCCCTCACCAGGCAGTACAGACAAGCCCTAGAGCCTCACTGGTATTGTTCTTCAAGTAAATTAAATAATTAGTGTAGGAAAAAATTAGGAAAATAGTAGGAAACAAACATGTAGAAAGACATTATCAGGGAGTCAGTGTGACGCATCACATTTTAAATATCTTCCTTTTACGCCTGATCTGTTGGCTTTCTTTTTTATCATGAAGGATGCTAAACTTTACTTAATGGTTGTCCTGCATCTATTGGAAAGATCATACGGTTTTTACTTTTGGTGCGGCTCATGTGATGAATCACATTTACTGAGCTGTGTATGTTGAATCATCCTTGCATCTCCAGGATGAAACACACGTGATCATGATGAAGTTTCTCTTTACTGTGCCATTGGACCAGATTTGCTGGTCTTTGGTTCAATATTTTTGTGTCTATGTTCTTCAGGCATATTGGTCTATAGTTTGTGTTTATGTGGCATTGTTTTTGCCTTTGATATCAATGTGATATTGGCTGCATAGACAGAGTAAGGGAAGATTCCCCCCTTTTTGATTATTTGTAACAGTTTTAGCATAATTGATATCATGACAAGCGCAACTACAAAACAGGGATAAAACAAATGGTAAATGACACGAATAAATGGAAAAACATCCCATGATCATGGATTGGAAGAAGTAATGTAAAAATGACCATACTGCTCAAAGCAACCTGTAGATTGAACGCAACCCGTAGATTGAACGCAACCCTTATTAAAATAGCAACTTATTTTTTCACAGTATTAGAAAAAAAAATCCTAAAATTTATATGGAGCCAAGAAAAAGAGTCCAAATAGACAATCAATCGCAAGCAAAAAGAACAAATCTGGAGACATCACAATACCTGCCTCCAAATCACTTTATAAGGCAAGAGCAACCAAAGAAGCATGGTATAAAATAGAGGAGATGGATAGACCAGTGGAAAAGTATAGAAAATCCGGAAATAATGTCAAATAACTACACCCAACTGATCACCTACAAAGCAGACAAAAGCATGCACCTTTCAATTAAGGAATGAATGGGGCTGGGAAGATTAGGTAACTGAATTGGGAAGAATTTGAAACATACAATGTTTAAGTTAAGAAGAATTAAAGACTTAAATATTAGACCTGAAACCATAACAATTCTAGAAGAAAATGAAGGAAAAACTCTTCTGGACATGAGCGTAAGCAAAGAATTAATAGCTAAGACCTCAAAGACAAGTACAACAAAAACAGAAGTAAGTAAATGGAACTTAATTGAACTTAAAGCTTCTGCACAGCAAAAAACACAATCAGCAGAATAAACAGACGATGTACAGAATGGGGAAAAGTATTAGCAAACTATATACTTGGCAATGAGTAATATCCAAAATCTATAGTGAACTCAAACAAATCAGCCCCCGAAATAACAGAAACAAATAATCCCATTAAAATGTAGGCTAGTGACATGAACAGACATTTTTCAAAAAAGCTATTTGGATGGCCAAGACATATATGAGAAAAATTCTCAAAATCACTCGTCATCAGAGGAATGTAAATGAAAACCTCAGTGAGACACGACCTTACCCCAATCAGAATGGCCCTTTTAAAAAGTCACAACACGATAATGCTGGCACAGATGCCATGAAAAGTGCACACTGATGCGCTGTCGGTGGGTGTGTGAATCACTCCCCCTTCTGTGGAAAACTTACGGAGATTTCTCAAAGAAACATAAGTAGATCTACCACTTGATCCAGCAATCCCACTCCTGGGTATCTACACAGAGGGAAAGGAGTTGTGTGTGTATATATGAAATAAATCCTGCATTTGTCTACGTTTATCACAGCACACTTCACAATTGCAAGGATGTGGAATCAACTAAGTTTTTATCAACTGAGGAGTAGATAAAGAAAATGGGGGGGTGGCCCCTGTGGCTCAAAGGAGCAGGGCACTGGTCCCATATACCAGAGGTGTTGGGTTCAAACCTGGGCTTGTGCTAAAAACTGCAAAAAGAAAAAAAAAAAAGAAAAGAAAATGGGTTATATATGCCACATGGAATACAACTCAGGCATAAAAGAGAATAAAACAATATCTTTTGCAGCAACTTGGATAAAACTAGACAATATTATCTTAAGTGAAGTAACACAAGAATGGAAAACCAAATACCACAAGTTCTCACTCATCAGTAGAAGCTGGATGTTGGCTGCACATGGTGTAACATGGGGTGAAGGACGTTGAAACTAAGGTGGTGTGAGTGACAGACGAAAACTTACCTATGGGTGCAGAGCAAGCAGTCCTGGTGACACGGCTAAAATACATGGAACCATGGAACAAGAGCGTTTGCATCCCTAACACTTGGAAATAAAAATTTGAAAAACTGCAAAAAAAATGTTTGTTAAAAAACTTCTTTTCATATTATATGCTAGTTCTGTTGGGTATTAAAGACAGACTGGGCTGGGCATGGTGGCTCACACCTATAATCCTAGCACTCTGGGAGGCCAACGTGGGTGGATTGCTTGAGCTCAAGAGTTCAAGACTAGCCTAAGCGAGAGTGAGACCCCTCTCTACTAAAAACAGTAAAACTACCCCGTGTGGTGGTGCATGCTCCTAGTCCTTAGCTATTCAGGAAGCTGAGGCAGGAGTATCTCGTGAGCCCAAGAGTTCAAGGTTGCGGAGAGCTATGAAGATGCCAGGGCAATGGAATGAGACTCTGTTTCAAAAGAACAAAATGAAAAAGTAAAATAGAATAAAGATGGAAGAATGATACAGAGAACACAGGGATAAAATTGGACACACAATGCCTTCTATTTACACTGGAGCTAAATTACCCCCCCCCACACTTATTATGAGGCAAAGAAAAGTTTATTTAGCTTTGCATCTGTTAAACTTCTCGGCTAACATGTACTAGTTACTCATCAATTGCTTTGATAATACATGTTTATATATGTATGTGTATATACGTGTATATGTATATATGTGTGTGGGTATATATATATATAACCTTTCTGAAAAATGATAGTATTAAAAAATACAAGAGAGAAACTCAGACATTTTCTAACATTTGGAAAAGCTTTTATGGATCAGTCATTTGGATAAGTTCCCAACAGCTTTTTGTTGTTGTTATTGTTTTTTAATTCTTTTAAAATCTTCCTCCTTTCTGGACAGAGAGAGAGAAACTCCAAGTCTTTGAAATATTAAGTTATTTATGCTAGCCTTAGGTGATTACAGTTTTCTATTTACTGGAGCTGTTGATTTTAATGTATGTGGTACAATTATATTTTACTGTATTATTTGTTAATGTTCCTCTCCGTGGAAACATTTTCCCATGCAGTGTGTTTGTGTGTGGTGAATATTCTTGCAAATAAAATACCTTAAATTGAATATGAAATAGATGGGGTCTTTAGTAATAAGTGGACGGGTATCTCTGATAAGGCTCATTGCGAATTTTTGATGAGCCTATCTTGGTTATCAATTTAATGACAATCAGTACTATCATCTTACTTTAAAGATTAAAATTCAAGGACTTTTTTATATTTTGGAAGGAATTAACACCCCAAACCACAAGGATTATCAGTATACATATTGGTCTGTAGAAAAGACAACCAGAGCTGTCAGTTTCTTTATTATTCTGCTGTTTGGCTTCAATAATGCACAGAAAAGTGGCCCAGGGACAGACGTGACTTTCTGTATCTGTACTGAGTTACGTCACTCTTGGGCTTTGGAATGGGAATATGTACGGCAAACTTTATGTTAGATGGAATATTCAGTTGTCAAAGTCATTTTCTGTATAATTTTTGATTTTGTATTGCATTACCTCTACGGGCTTAATTACTGAAATTCTCTTTGCACGGCATGGGAATAAAGATAGACAATTTAAATAAGGAAAGATGCTATCCTTGCTAGTTTTTCAAGTTCAAGATTTCAAAAGTCCTTGTGAGAAGTTGCACTTCCCTAGTGAATCTGGCTAGAACTTTTTATTCTAATTCAAACCTGCTACTACCTATTACCTCTCATCCTTTATTTCTTTACCAGGCTAACTTAAAGGCATTTCTCTTGAATAAAATACTTTTGATTCTCAATGAAAGAAGTATTTTGACTTACTTTTTATTGCTCTTCCCAAATGGAAACACACTCTCCATCTCAGTTCATCTCTTTTACTAATTAATAATCCATATATCATATTTCTTCCTTATACAGAATCAACTGTCTGGGTGAATTTAAGGGAGAACTGCAAATAGCCAGTTTCCTAAAAAGTGATGTATTTTGTACTAAGTCAGTCCGATTGGGGCAAGGTACTCGTTTTCATGGGAGTTCAACAAGTCTCCTGCCAAAACATTACATTTTATCACAACAACCCCAAATAATACACACCCTCGCTTAACCTTTTTTTTAATTTGTAGTGAATTGCTATAAAAGAAAAAGCTCTATTTTTTCTGACATAATACTAGAGACTTATTTACTATCACAGGAAAGTATATGATTGTTAATTGTCATTGGTCATTATTTTATCAAGAAACATGCTTCAATTTTCTTCTCTGTAAGAGTAGTCGATTGCATTGGATGATTTTTAAGTTTTCTTAAGCGATTTAGACTGCAACTATTCTATGCACTTTGTGATAGTTGAAGACCACTGTTTGGGATATTCCAAGGTCTTTTTTTTTTTTTTTTAGGAAAATAAGGAATAAATTAGCAAGGCTTAATGTATTTTTAAAGTACTTTATAAGTACTTGGAAGTAAAATCAGTAAGAAAACTTAGAAACAATGAATAGTATTGGGGGAGCAAATGGCAGGTGTGCTGGGTCTGTGTAACACGCACTATTCCTCCCTCCTACCTGTTTGAGCTTTGTCTGTTGCTAGCCCCTTCTAAACTGAGAGAAACACAGCCGTCTTCATGGATGCCTTTGTGTGTTAAGCTGTGACTCTTTGAACATTGAGACCCTCCAAGTTAAAGGACGCCAGCATCTTCTTCTAACTCTGTCTTCCACAGTGTACACACTCCACGCCTCAGGACCAGGCAACAGCCTGTTTTAATTATGCTCCACACATCTCATCTTAGCTCATGCTGTTCCTTCATCTGAAATCCACACTCACTCTCCTCAGCCTTTCAGATTTCCAGCCATCACTCAAGGCCTGGCCAAAAGGCCATCTCTTTCATGATGCCCAGATTGATGAGATCTTTCTCTCAAGACCCTTTCATGCAGCTTTATATCATGGTTACCTGGGATCTATTTTTATTCCTTTTAAAATATCTTTGTTTCACGGGGACTAAAATAGTGAATCTCACTCTTTTTGTTTTCACTTTCTTCCCTTGCCTAAGCCCCTAATTCAAAGCATGTAACAGGCAGAGGACATATTCTCCCCCAATGTCATTCATCTCCTTTCTAATAACTTTTTCTGCATTTTCAGCCACAAGAGAAATCACAGTAGGGCAGATAGCATCTGATTGACAGTGATGGAGTGAATGTCTTAGATTTTTAAACTGTCTAGAATTAACTGAGTTTTTCTGGATAGACTGTATATGCTTTCATTATTATCTTAAGAATATGTTTATACAGACAATGGATTTGAAATCTTCCTTTATACATTTCATACATGGTGCACAATATATAATTTAAAAATTTTGCTATAATACTTCAAGATGAGGCTGAAAATATTTGATATTACCCACTGTGTAGAGTGATTATTTTTATAGAAAAGGTTTCTAAAAGTGGATGGAGTAGACCAAAAGATATGAATGTTTTTAATTGAAAGATTTTGTCAAAAGTGTTCAGTTAAAATCCCTAATGATTAGTGTTGGGAAACCCCCATTTCCCCATACTGTACCCACCACCAGTTATGGGCCTTTATAGATTTTTGGCACCAGATGGTCAAGATGTGTCTTTGATACGCGGTTGTCTTCTTTTTTGTGATAATTTTGATTTCTTTCAGTGAGTCATTCCTATTCAAGGGGTAATAAGTGAAACTCTGTCTCAAAAAAAAAAAGGAATCTATTATAACTTTTGCCTTTCGTCTTGTTGATGTTAAAGGTTAATCGTCAACTATCAATGTATGTAAAGTTGTTACATTGTATGTTTATTTGTACCATTTTTATTGTTGTATTGTTATATTTTATTCTTGTATGTTTTGAACAGTTATACTCTCGTGTTGGTTGAATTTGCAGATATAGAACCCAAAGATACAGAGAATTATTACATTCTTTCTGAGTTTGGATATTTGTTTAATTTTACCAAATATTCTATCATTTAGTAAAAACATCACATATGCTTTCCTGAAAACTGACTAATACGGTAATTATAGTACAATGTTTTATAAACCTTTAAAATAGCTTTGCATTTTTGCTTAACCCGTTTAATCCTGATTTTTGAAAAATGTGATTCTGAGTTCAATGTGTTACCTTTAGGTTTAGAATTCTTGCATAGAAACACAAAAAAAGATAAATAGAGAGATATGGATTTGCAAAGCTTTCAACATGTATTTATGTATGTATAATTCATAAAATACCTTCACGTATATAATATAGGTCATGCATGACTCATGGGTTTAGACTTTATAGTAGTGCCAAAGTCATAGGCATTCAGTGCACTCCTTTTGAGATTACATCCTGATAAACACATTAAAAAATGAAAAATGTGTAATGAAAGAAATTATAGTTTAGGGCGGCGCCTGTGGCTCAAAGTAGTAGGGTGTGGGCCCCATATGCCAGAGGTGGTGGTTTCAAACCCAGCCTGGGCCAAAAACTATCAAAAAAAAATTATAGTTTGACTTAAAATATTTCAATGTAACTATGAGTTTATCAGGACATAACCCCATTGTAAGTTAAGGAGCACCTGTATATATACTTTGTGAGCATCTTAAACATCTGTATCTGAGAAGAAATTATAACAGATTTTGTCACTGTGACATCTCTCAGCCCTTCATTGGTCTGTAGGCTGGTCAAATTTGGCTGTCAAGTTATCTCTGGATTCTTGTGATTCTTGTGACTTTTTCAGTCAATAAAACTCAGCTCTTTTTCTTACTGTCTCTACAGATTGCACTTGTTTCATGTGAATGTGTGTTCTTATTTTAAAACCCATTTATAATCCAATTTGCTGTTGATTTCTTACTAGGATTTGGGAAATTCTTCAGCAAAATATGAAAAGAGCATCCTGTAGATTTTTGTTTGTGCCTCTAACTCTCTCATACTTAAATTTTTTTTCACACACACATGTAAAAAGACTTTTTCACACAAGTTACAGAAGAGCCTCACACTTTTGAAAGATAGTGTACTTTCCCTTCTAGCACTTCTGAAATTTATTCTCTCATTTCCTCTGTCTTTGTGGTTAGGGAATCTACAAAAATCCCACTATGTATTTTTATTTTAAACCCCACATATAATCCAATATGATGTTGATTTCTTACTAGGAATTGGGAAATTCTTTAGCCAAGTATTTGATGAATATTCTATAGTTCTTTATTTAGGCCTCAAATTCTTTCTCTTGTACCTAAAAAAAAAAAAAAAAGAAAATGTTCTAAATTCATAGAATCAGAGAGTAGAATGGTAGGTTACCTGGGGCCAGGACAGGTGTGAATAGGGGTTGGAATTGGGGAAATTACGATCAAAAGATATAAAATTTTAATTAGGTAGAATAAATTCAAGAGATTCCTTGTATAGCATGTTGACTACAGATAATTAAATTGTGTTTCATACTTGAAAATTGCTAGGAGTAAATTTTTGTTTTTTTGCAGTTTTTGGCCATGGCTGGATTGAACCTGTCACCTCTGGCATATGAGGCCTATGCCCTACTCCTTTGAGCCACAGGTGCCGCCCGCTAGGAGTAAATTTTAAGTGTTCTCAATGGAAAAAAAAAGAAAAGTCTTTGTGCTACTGCTTTTTTATAACAAGAATATATCAGCTGGATTCTGCCATTCATTTATTTTAGTTTTGTATGTGTATAATAAATGGAAACTCTTTTAAGCAAAGAGAGAATTGCACACAAATTCAAATTCTTTTTATTATAAAGCCACTCTTCCATCATCATGTGAAACCTTTGATCCTAAAAAAGATATGGTAATGTGCTAAGTAAGTGGAAAAGACTTTGTTGTCTAGGACAGAAAGTGCATAACAAGCCACTCGTGATGCATGTGGGAATGGGGAGTTATCCGTCAGTCGAGCGCACCAAGGTGCAGAGGCTGTCACTGGAAGAGCTACTTCAGTGACTTGGCAACTGGACATGCTTGATTTGATGAGGTGAAACATTTGATAGTATTACATGTCAGCATTTTCTTGGCTAACCATCTGAAGACAAACGCAACACAGCATGGGTAGGAAGGTATAATCACCTCTCCCAGAAAACCCAGAATTAGTGTAGAGCAGTGGATGCCACCAAATGCCCCGTTTTAATTGTGCATCTGACGCCAAAGAATAATCACATTATAAAGTGGATACATATTTCGATCTGCATAAGTGCACTTTGGGCCTAATTATCCCTGTTACTATATGAACATGTATTAAACGACGGAAAATGCAAACATTCAGAGCACTAGTAGGGTGAAATATAATTGTATTTTAAAACTTATGAAACTGAATACTTAGGAACATTTCCTGTAAGTTAGCAGCTCTTGAGGTAAAGGGGGCATGTGAAGGGATTTCCTTGAACATATTCACCAACGTATGGTTAATTTGATAGTCAAAATCTCCTATTTTCTCATGGGAATATTTGTTTCCTAAAGTGGTAAGATTTGTTGAACAATTTTTAGTTTTAATGTTAGATAACAAATTAATGTCATACACATTTGAATAATACCCTCTAGTTATAGAAATGTTTACAAATTTTATATAGTTCAAATATGTATGCAAATCATGTATGTTCAGTGAAGAGCTATTTCATGCCATATAATGCTTAGCACAAGACAGACTGTCAGGTAGAACAGACGTCCTTACATCTTAGTGCACGTTAGAATCACCCCAGAGTTTTGAAACCACCAAAGCAATTAGGTCAACGTGTCTGCAGGTGTGGACCGAGTGCCGCATTGTTTTAAGTCCCCCTGCTTATCCCAACGTGTAGCTTGTGTTAACCAGATAGAGAAAAGGTGGAGTTGGTTCATCTAAGCATTTTATAACAATAAAGGGGATTTAGAAATAGCTGAAATGACTAATGAAATAAGTGTTGGATAAATACAATATAAACAAATGAAGAGATAGTTTACTGGTATTCATGCTCTTGAGACAGGTCTAAAGCTGTAAGATATTGCTCTATTGTTTTGTTGTGGTTGCAGCTACTGTAACAAATGACCGCAAGCTTGGTCCTTTAAAATAACAGAGATTTGTTTTCCCACAGTTCTGGAAACCAGAAGCCGGAAAAAATGTCTTTGTGGAAGCTCTGAGGGAGAATTTAGGGAAAAATCAGTTCTTTGCTTCTTCTAACATCTGATTTTTTTTTTTTTTGGCCTACATTCTGTCTTTTTTGAAAAATTTTATAACAAATTTGTCACATATGTATGAAACACATCCATGAATCTACATCACAGTTGCTTCTGTGATTAACAAAAGCTGACACTTTCTGAATCATTTATTTAGTGCCTACTGAATGCAAATATATATATATATGTATATATAAAATTTTGGGTGGATGCCATACATTTGCTTTCTGAGTGCTAGCAGCATAACTAATGAGAGAATAAACATAAGATAATGTAACATAAAACAACCAGAAATGATCACCAGAAAATGCAGTATGCCCAGATAGCCCTATAGGTGAGGTCTGCTGAAATTGTCCCAGAGTCCTAACCAGTGAAGTAAATCTGGGAAAAAATAATAAGAAAATCAAAACCAAGATCAAAAGTGATCCAGGGTAGGAATATGATGAATAAAATTCTCAGCATGACAGCCCAGAGGCAGGTGTCCTTTAATCCTAAAAAGTGCAGACCTTTCAGCCTTTCATGACACTGCTTTGAAATCCCGTAATAATTCTTTACTCCTTCCTTGGGGAGTCCGTGGACTTGGTATGTACCTCAACTATAGATTTTGCCCCAGTATCATGCAGTCACTGGTGTTAATAGTGCATTTATTCTCAGCTTTTAAAAATGCAAATATCACAAAAATTGAGAAAACGGCGTTTTCACTCTGCATGTATTGATGAGGCAACATCCCAGCTTTAACCTGCACTGTAATTCTGCCAATCTAGCTTCATCTAAAGTCTGCACTTTACTTTTGACCAGAATATTTTAAAGCAAATTCTTAACACCATATAATTTCACCTATAATTATTGGAGTGTGTATCTAACTTGTAGGAACTTAAAAAATAAAATCATGAAACATCCGCCACAATACATGTAATTAATTACTACCATAAAATAAGCAGCCAGTGTTCAATATACTTTCATTTCTGAAAACTTTTTTTATCATGGTTTATTGAAAAAAGTGATTGTGTACTTGGGGCTTCTGAAAATGTAAATATAATCTTACACGTAGTACCTGGGCCACACTGCCTAGAAAGTCACTTCCTGGGAGGCTGGTTTGAGGCCCATCTGTGTTCTGTGCACCATCAGAAGCCTGTGGGCAGTGAGTGGCGGTGGGGCCACATGGACACAGAATGACTGTGAGGTTCCCAGATGAATTCCAGACAGGATCAGGCAGCACAGGAATACCAAGGCTGCTCCGCCCGGGAAGACAAAGTCTAAGGCAGGATCTGGGCTCTAGTGTGTGTCTCTGTGACATAAAAAGACCTTGGCGGTGCCAATCCTTAAGCAGTCTCCATGGTTATTTTACCAGTTCTGTATTTATTGAACATCTTCATAGGAATGATACATTTGAGCTGAGACTGGGGCCAAACAGACGTGGCAGCTGGTGAAACTCAGAAGTCCCTGGGCTCTTCCTTCCCTTGCCAGTGGGATCAGTAATGAGTGTGTGGTTCATCTCTGATTTCTGTGTTTCTCTCATACCTCCTCCTCCCTTTGTGAATAAACACAGCCCCAAGCGCTTCTGCACCAAATGTCATGAAGAGCACTGACCCACTTCCATCTCAGAGAAGTAATGAAGGGACAAATTGAAAGAGTAACACAGGGCTGGCAGGTGGGTGATGGAGATAGAAGCCACATGTCTGGGGCAGAGGCGTCACCTGTGCACCTTCAAGGGAGGATGGTTGTGGCAGGAAAAGGGGCAATGGATAAAGTGGGAAGGGGACGGCTTAGAACACACATTTGCTTTTCAGTGTCTGAGTTCCCAGATCCAGATACCTCCTTTTGTATAGGTCTGTCATTGAAGCCTAGCAGCACGCTTGATACACCGCACCTACTCAGGAATGTTTGACAAGTTGAGTTCAATTGAACATATCAACTCAACTCAAATGAGTTAAAGCTGACAGTAATGAAGAAAACAAGATGGGGGATACATGGTGAGTTTTTCATGAGTTGTTCAGAGGATGAGTTGGGAAGATAAGCAGAAATGATGTTGAAATGGTAGGCCAGAATTTAGAGAGAGATTTTGAACACTGTTCAACTGTTTGGCTTTAGTAGGATCTGCAGCGGTGCCAGAATAAAAAATTTGCCAGTGTCTTGTGAATCCATTTTACTGCATGACTGATAGATCCCACAAAGGGTATGCCAGAACGAGACAGCGGAGAGTTGTGGGCTTTGCCCCACATCAGGTAACAGATAGAGACGGGTAAGCCCCCAGAATCGTAAGGGAGCAACGCTTTCAACAAGAATAACCTTTGCATTCTAATCACTGTGTTCTCCTGGGCCTTCTATTAGTTTTTTCTCTTCAATTATTTACTGAATATGTAAATCCTTGTCAGGGTATGGACATGTGCTTCTAAAGCGTTTCTGAACCCAATTCTCCACTCTCATTATCTCAGGAACTTATTCACAGAATTTAAACACCACAATGTGGATGTGAGAAAAATTTTTTCTCTCCTCAAGGCATTGTGTGTGTTTTGTAAATGTGTCATAATTCCAAAGTGCAAATTTCAGATCTTCAATAAAAAATTATTCAGTGTGCACTATAAGAAGGTGAGAATGCTGTTTTTCAACAGAAAGTTGTATTTTCTTTGTAAATAATAACCATGAAAAATTGACTACAGTTTTGAGGGAGCATTAACACTATTTACAGAGATTTAACATTTTATATTTTAAATTTTAAAATGAATATTCTAGTCATTTTGCACGAAATATGATTCTTAGATGATAACAGAGATTCAATATTCAATACTTTTAGGGATACGGAGAAAAAGTTAGTTCACGTTGAAATGGGATGAGGCAGAATATTAAAGATACTGACCAAAACTGACTAAAATCTGAGTGAAATCATTAGCACTATTAGTTGTATAAACATTTCTAGATGAGAGCATCTGTGGGGTTACTTGAAGAACAAAGTACAGAATTAAAGGCCTTCATTTCTAATCTGATCTGTGTGATGACAGAGAATCTCTTCCCTAAGCTTCCTCATTTGCAAAATTAAGATAAAACAAGACTTAAGAATGGCATGAGGCTCAAAAGAAATAATGTCTATCCTTTAAACTATCCCGGGCATAAGAAAAAATTATCAGTCATACCTAGGAATACTTGGTTCAGTATTGGTCTCTAAGTATATCTACTGTTTACACAGATATCCACAGACCTGCACACACACATGCACCCGTGTACACACATGCAGAGTAACTTTATATGTGAGCCACAAAACAGGACAGGAACATGAATAGACATAGTATTTCAACATGCCAAAACAAATGGACTACTGCTACTCATAGAAAGACGGGTTTTACTAATGTGATTCCCTAAATACTTAAATAACTTTGATACTCTTCATTAACAAATATCAAAACAACTCAAAACTGCACACTGTCGAGGCATAAATGCTCATGTGAAGAAACTGTGGAACTCAACTCGGGAATGATGAGCATGTGAATTCACACCTTGACCCAAAGATCCCAAACAAACTGGCCGAGGTATGAAATGATAATAGTCAAGACTTTACTGTGGGGTTGTTTCTGAAAGCACATCCCTGGAAAACACTCAGATATCCCCTGCAGGAGGAGGAGGGAGTAGAATGTGGAACATCTGACCTCTGTGTACCACGTAGACTCGGTGAAGGAAACATCTGTACACGGATATGGTTCTATATTTGAACAAGAACAGAACAGACCATAACCAAGAGCAGAACATTGTGGATGATTTGAAAAGAATAAACACTGGGAGGAGGAACTAAAAGCTACAAAAATAGTTTTTTTTTTTTTTTTTTTGAGACAGAGCCTCAAGCTGTCCCCCTGGGTAGAGTGCCGTGGCATTACAGCTCACAGCAACCTCCAACTCCTGGGCTCAAGCGAGTCTCTTGCCTCCACCTCCCAAGTAGCTGGGACCACAG